>JBBPRQ010000337.1:0-34321 GCA_038093095.1 Boletus insuetus | reverse complement strand
TAGCCCAGCTCCCTTGAACCCTTGAACCACTGGTATCAGCCCAGTCCCCTTGACCCTTGTGTGGACGCCCCCACAAGGTACCTTTGAACCCTTGAACTACTGGTCTCAGCCCAGTCCCCTTGACCTTTGACCCTCTGTTCCATAAGTCCTCGTCGTACTTTTGACTCGACGCTCTTGTCCCGTGACCATTCAAAGGCTACGCTCGTTCCTACCCGGACCAAGCGTAACATCTATGATGCACATTGACATGGGCAGAAGCAGGGACATGGATGGACATACTGGAGAGGGCGTTATCTGGAGCAATCTTTGCATCATCGTGATTGTTGATGTCATTGTCTGTGTCATCAGGGTTGGTGAGATCATCTTCATTGGTGGTCCTAGGCTTGGACAGTGACTGACTGGCTGTTTTGGAATTGAGGAAAGAGGAAGAGAAGGACAAGAGGAAAACTCACATGATATGAATGGTTTTACTGGTCTTTTGTCACATTGAGAGCAACGAGGTGTTGCAGCTGAGTCTGCTAGTCTGATGACCAGCCCGCTGTCAACAAAACGTGTTGCACGTCACCCTTTTCTTCCTCACTCCCTTTCCATTTCCATATCTGGCCATTTAACCCCTCTGACTTCACTCTGTTGCTCCAACTGAGTTGACTGCCCTGAGCTCATCATCCCTGCACTGGGTCACACCAACCCATACTTTCTTGATCATGCCAGAATCATCAACCCTGCTCACCCCCTGCTTAACTTGGCCTGCACAACTTGCCTGCTTTTGTTAGTCTCCAATTTACAATACACGCATACATTGGTAAGAAAGACTCCTAAGTGGTGCTGAGTCGCTTAGTTTGACTTTATCATGGAGCACATTCTCAACCAGCTCAGGGCACATCTCAATGCTGCTCCCAACAATGCCCTCCTCAGAGACACCATTGACATCCTCCAGCACATTCAGCAACATCCACACAGCCCACATCTAGTCTCATGGCAGGCATTGCACCACGACTTTGAGTGTCTCCAAGACCACGGCATCTGGGAGTGCTCCACCCAGAATGATGAGCTTCTCAATGCCCTCCACACTCTCCTCACATTGCTGTCTGCAATACAGGAGCTGGTAGAACCCCACAAGAAATCTTCGTTGGGTGAGAAGGTCTCTATTGTCATACCCCCTCAAGGTGCATCAACCCAACTCATATTCAACCAGGATCATCTTGTTCTCCCTGTCAAGCTCATTGACATCCTCAACAATGCATACTTTCTCCACATTCTAGCCACAGATCCAGCCCAGGTCCTTTCTCCTAGAAAGTCTCTCCTGTCTGTCATGTTCTGCTCCTACACCACCCCTGATGGTGATACAAAGCTGACGCTACACAGCAAGGTTGAACACATCGTTCACAATGCTTTCTGGGATGAGGTGCGAACCTCACCACTCCCAACATCCACATATGGCTGAGGTTGATGTAGGCTGTGAACACCCTCTCCAATCCAAAGCCCTCTGCTCAGCTTTCTCGCCTGAAGCTACTCTATGAAGACCTCCATGTCGCACTTTCTTCTCTCTTACCACCCAAGCATTTTGTGCTAGTGACATTGTCCAGCCCTCTTTCCCCCATGTCTTCACCCTTGGACTCTGCCATCACACATCTCTGTGAAGTTTTGGCTAGTCTCTGACAGTGTTATGCTCCCGCTTGTGATCAAGAAATCGAGACTCTTCAATGATCACTTGACGACCCCCCTATTCAATTATCCCACCCCGTCACGCTGGCCACACTAGTTACCAAGACATTCTAAAATATTCTAATGCTCTCCGAGGTTATGAAAGATGATCTTTCCCAGTTCATCCTGGGAAGCATGACTGAACAGCAACTCAAGTCTGTCATCATGAAACAGGCCAAAACAACAGAGTGAGAGATTGTAATCAACATTTGGAGTCAAGATAGAATAATGCAAGAATGGGCATCCTGGTTGGACAAGCTACAACCTGCCCATTTGAGCTCCATTTCTGCAGAGCCACGTTTCTTGTGAATCATTCATATCATTCAGGCTCTAGGTTTATCTTCACCTGTCTCTTGTCCCCTTCCATTGAGAGCCATCCAGATTTCTCCTACCAGACCCACCGGTGATGCTGGAAAGGAAACAGCAGAGTCATCCATACCAAATGTCAACATACTTCCACCCATGTTTTTCTTTTCGGCTCCAATCCTTTTGAAAACACAGAATTATCTACAGGCATTTGTTATCACTGTGTCCCTGGGTGTTCTTGCATGCCTTCCTGCCCCTACTCACCCTTCTCACACAAATTCCAACACTTCTGATCCTGATTCATTCATGTCTCGCATTTGGACACTTCTCCACGCCAAGATTGCCGGAGAACCAGATGCAGGTGATACCAAGCTCATCAATCTCGCCAATGAGGTCATTCGCATGCACATGCAAGCAAGTGAGATGCCTTCCAACCTGACTTTGCTGTCCAAGGAGGACAAAACATCGCTATGCACAGCCGTTGACTGGACACTTTGATATGAGGATCCAGTGTACAAATTGTTGCAGCATCGTCTGTCATGGAACTCTCAAGTGTGCTCATGAAGTGCCATCAGGAGGACACTACTCAGGACATGGGTACAGGTGCAGAACCTGCGACATTACAGACAGGAAGGGATGGGGAATGGATGGGGAAGCAACTGAGGCTTGTGCTTGATCTGGAGGACATGGACAAATTGTGGACTCCATTATGCAGTTCATGGACGGTTACAGATCTGAAAGGGTTTGAGGACCCTGTGTTTAATGCCATCCTCCATGAACCAACCAACCTTTGTCCCCCCAAATCCCCTCCTTGCCACCACCCAAGTCCGTGCACACACATAATTCCACCTACATTATAAATGGTGGTCCAATCTTGACACCAAGCCATGGCCCACACATTGATGACCTTGGATGACAATGGAGACAACCTTGATCAACAACATCTCATAGTTACCACTGCAGTGCATGGCAGGCACAGCATCAGCCTCCTCTTTCATACCTCCAAAAAGGCAACAAGCAAGTCATCCATCGTTCATAGGCAGTTGTGCTCCAAGATGACTGCAGTGATTTGCCTTGTCATTGGTCACAACACCAATGCTGTAGACACTCCTGAGATTGATCACCTGGCAAGTCCCCTTCATCTTGTCTCACCTGTCTGCTAACAATTGTTCCTCCACAGAGAAAACCTATACCACATCCTCCCCTCCACCTTGTTTCCCTATAAGAACATGAGACCCTCATCTTGCAGGGTCAGACTGCCTCTCCATCCATGCTATCCATCTAACGTGTACACCCAGATTGGACCTATCTCATCATATCTGACCTCTCCATTTATAAAATACTCCTTCTGAATCTCATCTGAGCTGTCCGAAAAGTGCTTCTGAGTCTAAGCCAGCAAGCAAAGCATATAGAAGTGTCATGGTCTGCCACCACTTCATCACACAAAGTCATCAACAAATTCCACTTACAGGCACACCATATCCATTGTTTACACCCCCCTTTCGTCTGTTGAACTGCCAGCAGGGTTCAGACAGGCTATATTCCTAGGAAATATCTAGCATGGCAAACTCTAAGGACACGCCCTCAGTATTTACAATGGTCTTATCTACAATTTGACCAATCATTACATCAATTTCAGTCCTTTAGCACAGGGACCACATGGTGAAGTGGCCCCCAGTGTAGATTCACAGTTCATGGACAGCACCCTCATCAATCTTTCAAGTACAGCTCTGGCCAGGACTGTTGCAATAGCTGGTAGCTGGTGTTGCCACACGGACTATCTAGGAATCTACTCTAGGGGTACTTACCTTGGAGGTTGGGGAGTTCTCAGAGATGATAGCAGTTGCTGGTCAAGAGAGATGTATATTATTCAGACTCAGCAGAGTCTTATATATGCTTTGTAATGCTTACTTAATATATGGTCATGTGACTATAAGTACGCATCCTTTCAACACTCCCCCTTGTCTAGTATACAGTAGATACATAGATATAAAAGTGAGGAATATAAAGTAAAATAAAAATGTCTGCACAGTCTAAGATGGTGAGTTGAACTCCAAACCGAGCTGGGAGCGAAACTCCTTGAACTTGACATGTCCAAGGTTCTTAGTGAACATATCCGCAGGATTGTCAGTTCCTGGGATAAAGAGCAGCTCAACCTGCTTCCATAGCATCACAGCATCACATATGAAGTGGTAATGGATCTGGATATGTTTGGAACATTTTTCAGTAACTGGGTTCTGCGCAATGAAGAGTGAACCTTGATTGTCACCACAAATGGGGATGGGGCCAAGGCAATAGCCAAGTTCTTCCATCATTTGATGAATCCAAATAGCCTAGTGTGTATAGTTGCTCAAGGCCATGTACTCAGCTTCCATAGAAGACAGAGCTGTGGTCTTTTGTAAGTGTGAGTTCCACAAGAACACACCATCCACAAATTTCAGGTAGAAACCTGTTTGCGAGTGAGACGTGACTTTGTCTTGTTCCCAATCAGAATTGGTGCAGGTAATAATGCCCTTGCTGGTTTTTCCGCTGTATATGAGAGAGTAGTCTCAGGTACCAAGAAGGTACTGGCAGATATATAGAGCCTTGTTCAGATGCTCTTCTGATGGGTTTGCAGACATGTGGGCAAGTTGGGTAACTGCATATGATATGTCAGGTCTTGTGCTGATTATAAGATACAGCAATGATCTGATGACCTGTTGGAATTGTGTCCAAAGTTCCGGTTGGACAGGGAGATCATTCTTTTCTGGGTAGTAACCCTGAGGTAGAGGGGTGTTGGCAACTTTTGCGTTAGTCATACCGCAACACTCTGACTTTGTCGAGGTATTCTCACTGGTCTATCTTAATTGTTTGACTGTCTTGATGTATGTTTATTCTTAGGAATTTGCATGTTTCTCCTAAGTCACGACAGTCCCATTTCTTCATGAATGCAGCCTTAATCTTGTCTATGAAAGGTTTGTTGGGGCTGCAGAAGATGGCGTCATCTACATAGATAATTGCTAGGACAAGCTCTTTGCCCTTGCAATAGATAAATAGGCCAGCATCTGTTTTAAGATGCATGAAGCCTAGTTCTTTCATGGATTTGTCAAGTTCACGCCACCAAGCTAGTCCGGCTTGCTTAAGGCCGTATAGGGTGCATAGTAGTCTTAAGACCTTCCCTTTGAGATGAGAGGGCATAAAGCCTTCAGGGAAGTCCATGTAGAGTTCTTCGTCCAGTTTGCCATATAGATAGGCGGATTGGACGTCAAGACTGGTGATATACCAGTTTTCTATTGCTGCAAGGGTGAGCATGCACCACACTGTCTCAAAGCATATGACAGGGGAGAATATTTGATTGAAATCAATCCCTTCTACCTGGGAGAAGCCTTTGGCAACGAGCCGGGCTTTCTTTCTTCTGTTGGTTTTTACATCAAAGACCCATTGATTTTTGATAATCTTTCTATTTGCAGGTTGATCCACGATTTCATAGACCTTTCAATCCTTGAGTATTTGTAACTCATTATGGCAGGCTTTACACCAAAGGATTTGTTCCTCTTGGTGTAACTTGAGGATGTCGCAGTAGGTCCATTTACAGTAGTTTACATTGGACTGTTCTTTCTCCAGTGGGAAGGCACAGCTGCAGAGGTATGAAACCAATGCGTCTCCCCCTTTCCTGGTTATGCACTCTACGTCATCTTTCGACAGAGTTGGGGACAGGGGCATTCCACCAGGGACAACAGGTGAATCCAAAGGTCCAGCCAGTGCTTCTCCAATGAGTCTGTGCCAGTCAGAGGTTCATTTGATGTCTCGAAGCTGCTTTAGTGGTTCGCAACATTCCCCATATATATTTCTGGGACAGAAGGGGGCATGGCGCTCTCACTTTGGGTGCTCTGGGCAAGCAGGTGGAGGCAGAGGTGGATGACAGGGAGGGGTAACCAGAGGAGCGATTTCCACATCTGACTCTAAATCTGAGTGTGTAGAATCAGAGTCCAAGGACTCATCATCATGAGAGTGAGAACGCGGCGGGTGGTTAACCAGCCAGTGTGGCTGAGCTTTTGAACATCTCAGGAAGAGGTGTTCGTTGAATATGGCGTGGGCCGACATGTGTAGCATGTTATTAGGGCACATGAAAAGATAGTTTGAATCACTACCGGTGGATACGCCCAGGTAGATCATCAATTGTGATTTAGGCTGCAATTTGCCTTTGCGAGTCTCAACTGGTAAGTGGACATATGTGCCACAGCCAAAAACCCAAAGATGCAAAAAGATAGGCTTTTTGCCTGTGAGCATCTTGGATGGTGTCTTCCATTGGAGTTGAGCTGAAGGGGTGCAATTATACACATGAAGTGCATGTAGTACCACAAACTCCCAATAGTAATTGGGCAGGCAAGCCTGCAGTCGCATGGGTTGTGCTTTATCCATAATAGTACGGATTAGGTGTTGGGTGCATCTGTTCTGCTGGTGAGCATAGGGGGCAGATTGTTGAATATGTATGCCATTATCATGCATATATTCAGTGAAAGCTTTGGAGGTGTATTCTCCTCCTACATCAGAATGCCAGTGTTTTATTATGGCATTGAACTGAGTTCTGTCACATCCCAGATTTCGCCAAGTCCAACTCCGGCCAACTCCGGATGATCTTGGACAAACCTTGACCTAGGAGCAACGGACATCCATGGAGTTACGCCTCTGGACTGGTACCTCTTATTAATCTCTTTTAGTTATAGTCTACATTTCACTTGTCAGTTCGTACTGCTGTTCCGGCTGTGTTCCGCCTCCATCCTGAGTCCTATGTACATTGCCATCGCCTAGTAGTTTCGGACTTATACTTTCTCCGGATCTCTAGCATATATAAACCCTTGTATTTCTCTGTTGTACCTTCAGTATGAATATTAACTAAGTCACCTCTACTTCAAGTCTGACTTCCCTTCTACCTCCCTCTACTGTAAATATAAGGACACGGGATTCAACAAGGGCACAACATATAAGTCTTGTGCCAACGTCCTCACCCCTTCGTGACCTCCGTACTCCATAACCTCCACACCTCCGTTGACTTCAGTCGAACCTCTGTTCCCCCTTACTTCTATCCCCTTCGGACTTCCGTTGGACTTGAAACCGGAGGAACTGGACTTGACAAGTTCACACATAGGCTTGGAATTGTTTGGTTGCTTTCAGTGTTTGATCCTTAGTTTTAATCAGGACCAACCAAGCCATAGAGGTGTAGTCGTCATAAAAGACGACAGTGTACTTGTATTTGTGATACAATTCAACTTCAAACAATTTTAGATCAGAATGAATTAACTCAAAGGGAGTGCTTGCGTGCTTCTCGCTATGAGGAAAAGTACGGTTTGGTTGTTTACCAAGCTCACAACCAGAATATATAGGAGCAGTGGATGGAATGTCAACATCTGGAAAGTCCTTTATGTGCTTCTTTGCAGCACGGAGCACATTGCACAATGGATGGCCTAAACGGTGGTGGAGGAGTTCATAGTCCACAGAGGCCATAGACAATAAGTTGGCTTGAGGACGAACAGTAGGTGCATGCATCCAGTACATAGTATCACCATAGGAGTGGAAACTCAGTACCATTTGCTTAGTGCATTTATCAAAAATGTTGATATGACCAGCGGTGGTCTGGAGTGTCATACAGGTGTTGGTAAGTAAGGTACCCATTGAAATGAGCTTTACTTTGCATGAAGGCACATAAATGACCAGCAATAACTGCACAAGTCTACCTTGGAAGTGAATAATCACTGTTCCTTTGCCTTTAATGAGCACACAACCATTAGCTGTCTGGGAGTAGGTTGGTTGTGTAAATGCAGAATATTCAACCAGATTGTTTAGATCATTGGTGTAGTGTGATGATGCTCCTGAATCAAAGAGCCACATGTCATGAGGTAAGTGGTTGTCATGTTCTCTTTCCTTTCCTTTACTCTTAGTTGTTTTTTGCTTTTTACAGCAGTCACACATGGAGAAGGGAGCAGTAGTAGCATTGTCACTATCTACTACAGGCATATGCATATTATATACAATCTGAGGCAAAAATATCTGCACATCAGTGCCTGCTAGAGATGGACAAAGGAAGAGAGGGACTTGTCACTGGGCACTGTCATTGAAGAACTGCACAATATAGTTGTCCACCTCCATCTCCTCGCCAAGGCTAACGGTATCATCATCTTCTGAATCAGAGAATATCTCGACGATTCTGGGAGTCTCCATGCGCTCTATGAGAGAGGGCACAGAGGGGCCAGCATGGTGAGGAGGGACGGTCCTAGTGCCAAAGGCACCATCCTCATTGAATGCAGAATGTTGCTGCACATGAATGTGTTGGTGGCGGTGGTTTGAGATGGGCTCAAGATTGTGAACAATCTAAGCAGTGGGGGTCTCCCCAATACGACAAGCGAGGGAGATGGCCTGTTGGGCCTGAGGGAAGGGAAGGCAGGGGGGCCATAGGAGGTGGCGCTGATGGTATGCGCAAGAGTGCAGGGGTCCTGAGCAGGCTCAGAGAAGTCAGTGGAGGCCGGGCTGAATACTGCAGGCTCCTGGAGGAGGTTTGCGAAAGCGAACGAGGCAGAGGATGTTTCGGTGGTGGTGGCCACATAGTCCTTGCGCTTCTTCTCCCCTTCTTCAGAGCGCTTGCCCTGACAACACTTCTTCCCCTTGTCCTTCTTTTCCTCATCCTTTTTATTGGCAGAGGACTCCTGCTGCTTCTTGAATTGGGGGTTGCCTTGCTGATGACAAACATTGGATACCTTGTTTGCCTGTGCATGAGGCAGTGGGCAACATGTGAGGTAGTGCTGCCAAGCAGCGATGAGGATGTTCTCCAGCTCAACCATGGTTAAGATCTTGGTCTTGGTGGGGTCAGCGTCAATAGCAGCATTGAGCTGCTGATGGAGGGTCTCTGTGTACTTGGGGAGTTTAGTGACAGTGATAAGGACCTTGAGGTTATCAGGGACCTTGTGCTGGAGCTGCTCCAATTGTGCGAAGCAGCCGTTTAGCTTGGAGACAACAGGGCCAGGATGGTTGTTGTTGGAGAAAGTGATCCTGAGCATGATCTTCCATTCTGTATAGGTGGAAGCGAGGGAGGCAGTTTCATATTTCGCCTTGATGGCATCCCAAAGTTCTTTGGCGGTGTCATGGGTGGTGTAACAACTCTCATTCCCACTATACCTTACGAGGGAACTTGTGACGTTGTGAGTCAACCAATAGTAGGATGTGTGATTCTTAGAGACAACAGAGGATCTATAGCAATGAGGGGAAAACAACAAAGGTGAATAAGACTAAGGTCTGTACTACTATAAGTATGACTATATATACTAAGAGAGACTGTGCACAGACCAAGCTATGCTAGAAGCTATACTGACCATAAGTAGTTAATAGGGTGTCCACTGGGTACCATGAGGCGATAAGAGAGATATGAGGGACTTATGCTATAGGCTCTAGATAAGAGTGGTTATTGCTATTGGCTGATAAGGGAAAGTGAGTCAAGAGGAAAAGCATAAGGTGATGATAAGAATGCAATGTGTTCGCCATGAGGTGCATAGCCAAGATAAGAGATAAGATCATGTGACAAGGGTCACGTGATGGCATGTGACTAGATCATGTGACTAAGGTCACGTGATTGCTGTTTGAGGTTTGAGCAGTGTATTGAGATATGTTTGGTATTTCTGTAATAGATTAGCAATGATTAGGAAAGTGAGGTGTAATAAAATTTCCAGTAGTGTCGGCATTCAGGGCCACTATGAGGGTGCAATAAGGGCGAGCGTTACAGGTGGTGAAGTTGCTGGCGATGGAGGGGTCGATACGAAGACAGATGGAGCCGAGGGCACAGTCATCATTCTCATCCCACTTGTCCTGAGCTTCTTCTTCCACTGCAGTAAGGGTGGTGGCGTTAGCAGCCATGGTAGGGTGCGCCTTGTTCATCATCTTGTTCCATATGCCGATGGCGCGAAGGTATGCTTCCATGTCCTGTGCCCAATGTTTGTAGTTGACGCTGTTAAGCTTGGCAATGGTGATGAGGGTAGATGATATGTTGGTAGTAGGTTCTTGGAAGAATGACATGTCAGTATAAACCAATGAAGGAAGCAAGAAAAAAGACATTTGCATTACTGAATGGTCAGAGCTTCCAGAATGTAGGGTCATAATGACCCCCTACATCCAGAGTCTGATGGCTGTTACTCTGGAGCATTGCCGCATCAGAGAGTGTCTGGTGTTTCTGCTCAGGACAGCCTATGTCCAAGGGTTTCATCCATGAGCAGATGATGAGCAGTAAACCGCATTGTCAGAGCTGCGGGGCTCATAACCTGTTGCAATAGCTGGTAGCTGGCATTGCTGCATGGACTACCTAGGAATCTACTCTAGGGGTACTTACCTTGGAGGTTGGGGAGTTCTCAGAGATGATAGCGATTGCTGGTCAAAAGAGATGTATATTATTCAGACTCAGCAGAGTCTTATATATGCTTTGTAATGCTTACTTAATATAAGGTCACATGACTATAAGTACATGTCCTTTCAACAAGGACCTCATGAAAGCGATCAATAACCTTAACATTGACTCCAGGATGCTTACCGCACAGAAGACATGCCTCTGCAACCTATTCCTCATCGGAATGGTGGACAACCAAAACTCTCCCCAGTGCTTATTCTCACAATACATCCTTCTTGTCTTCTCTGTCATGATGGTCAGCATTATTGCATTCAAGTTCATCACCTCAATCAACTTTTTTTGGTTTGCCTTGTGTGCCAGAGGACCATGACAAATTTGTGATTTTCCAGGTTCCTTGTTACACAGAAGGAGAGGTATTGCTGCATCATATGATAGACTCACTCACCCAGCTCAAGTACAACAACAAGCGTAAACTCATTCTCATTGTCTGTGATGGTAACATTGTTAGTTCTGGTAACGACTATCCCACCCCCTGTATCGTCCTTGATATTCTTGGTGTGGACTTTAACCTCAATTCTGAGCCATTGAGTTTTGTGTCATTGGGTGAGGATGCCCCCCAACACAATATGGGCAAGATTTACTCTGGGCTGTACAAATGTTCTGGTCATGTTGTGTCTTATCTCATGATCGTCAAGGTTAGCAAGCCAATGGAGAGATCACACCCTGGCAACTGAGGAAAACAGGACTTGCAAATGGTCATTATACACTTCTTGCACAAGGTATGGCTGTGCTTGTAAAAGCAAGGGATGCAGTAACTCATGTGTGATGTGCCTAACAGGTCCACTTCAATTTACTGATAAACCAATGGAGCTGGAGATATATCACCAGATCAAGAACATGATTGGTGTCAACCCAACATTCTATGAGTATCTGTTTATGATTGATGCTGATACTGTGGTGGATCCCTATTCCTTGAACTGGTTGATCTCTGTGTACATCACCACCTATCTTCTTTCTAGTAACTACTGTTGGTTTATGCTCACCCTTTGTAGCATGGTTCACGACAAGGTGCTCAGTGTCTGTGGTAAGACAATGTTTTCCACATGAAACAATCTGTCATCATAATGATACAGGTCTATGAATACTTCATCTCACACCACATGGCCAGGGCCTTTGAATCACTCTTTGGTTTGGTTACTTGTTTGCCTGGTTATTTCTCGCTCTTCTGTCTCCATACCCCCAATATGCAAAAGCCTTTGTTGATCTCAAACTAGATGATCTCAGATTACTTCCAAAACCATGTTGACACCACCCATAAAGAACCTGCTGCATCTTGGAGAAGATCACTATTTGACAACACTCCTACTGAAACACTTCCTGATGCACAAGACAAAGTTCATCAGAGATGCCCATGCATATACAGTCACACCAGATGACTGAAAGATTTTACTTTCGCAATGACATCATTGGATCAACTTTGTGGTTTCTGCTATTTCTTGATGAGATTTGTTGTCATGGTGGATTTGGTATTGACACTAATTCAGCCCATCACTATGGCCTATGTGAGTGATTGCATTCAGTTTACTCTGTATGTTACTCATGTATTGCATGGAATAGATTGTCTACTTGATTGTTTCAGTTGCTGGCAAGGGAAATACTATTCCTATTATCTCTTTCATCATGATCACTGCTGTGTATGGTCTCCAAGCTCTTGTATTTGTCCTTTGATGCAATTGAGACATGGTTGTATGGATGGTGTTTTACATTGATCCCCTCGTTCTTGCTCCTGATCTACTCCTTCTGGCACATGGATGACTTCTCATGCATCAGCAAATCCTCACATCACTTTACATCACTTTACAGCAACTTTATGTGCAATTACATAGTCATTCATGCAAAGTAAAATACCACTTTCAAAGTAGATCCCTCAACTTTAAAGTGGCTTTACAGTCACTTTCACACATTCCATGCCTTTGACTTATTCACATTAATGCTTTCGTGCTTTTTGGCTTACCAACTTTAGTGGCTTCACAGCTTGACCAACCGAAAGGAAAACAAAATAATATGCTATTCCCAAAATTAGAGTAAAACTATGAAACACCACCAGATTAGTGGTGGGGAGGTTATGGAAATAGTGGAGCAGTGAGAAGTGAAAACAATAAGATGAGATGGACAGGAAAAAAATAGGCAGCAGTGTAGATGGTTCATCATGGTCTGAAGGGTAAATGCAGGGGATTGAGGGATGAGAACAATGTGACAGGAAAAAAGAAATTAGACAGTGGTGTAGATGGTCTGTCGGCTGGAGGGAAAATGGAGGCAATTAATGGTGGGGAAAATCCAAGCAGCAAAGCTAGTGATGGGGTAGAGAGCTTGACTAATGACATGAAAACAAGACTTGTGATTGGAACGGCAGTGGCCCGGGCAGAATCAGCAAGAAGGTCCTATATAAAACATGTTAGTATGATCTAAAAACAATGAGGTTACTCACAAAGTTGAGCATATTCATCCTTGGTGGTTTCCAAGGCCACACTCTCATCACCAGCATTGGGCTCCAACTTACCAGCAAGGAGCCGTGCTTTCTTGCGAATTTGAGCAATCTGAGTGTTCAAGCAGCACTCCGCCATGCAAGTAATCCCTTGTGTAGCATCTCCCCACTTCTGGTCAGAAAAGGAATGTTCACTAGTCATTACTCTGCCAACTTGCTTGTTGAACATGCTGGGAGCACATGGTGTAACTTTGCCTTTCATGAGGGCCTCGAATCCAACAATGCTAATGAGTTGTAAGCCACACTTCATCTGTTTGGATCATGGAGTAAGCATCAGGAAACACTGCATACAGAAAAAGGAAAAAAAATACCACTGCACCACAAAGACCTAATACTCCTTTGATGCCACTGTGTGCAAGTTCATATGTATCAAGGCCATCTTCATGGACAAAACCTTTGATGGCAGGGATATATGTTGTTGTGAGCAAATGGATGATGAAGTTGGAGTGGAAGGCTTTCAGAGAATCATTAGAGTCAAGATCCTCATAGAGAAAACTGTTGTTCTCAAGGAGTTTGCCAGCCTCGGTTGCAATGGTTTCCTGCTGTGAATCCATAAAAAAGCTTGTACACAGTGCAAGCGCCGCCAAGCCCACACTGTGTCTCCAGTTACAAAGGTGCTGGTAGGCCTATTGAAGCAGATCAGTGACAATACCAATGTAAGCAGAACACGTACCGCTCCAATGCACTTGTGTGTTGCCATGAACTTACAAGCAAAAATGGATAAGGGAGGGAATACAGTGGGTACAATGATTCTCAGGATGCTAGCTATCCTGTCTTTTGGGGTAGACCATACGTTAGATTGGGCTCTGACCCAGAGACAGAGAGTGGGAAGAATCTTGGATTTCCAACCATCCTGCCATGGATCTTTCTTGAACCAGCCCGGCTCGACGTTGATTTCAAAGTAATTGAGTGACTTTGCCAACCGTCCGGTGGGACATGCTGCCATGTTTGTTGGTTCACTGCGCTTGGCTTTTTTGGGTGGTGGGTTGTTGATTGCCATTACCATGGTCTGATACAAATTTCGTTTGATGACTTGACACCATGTGAATGCATGTCTGTAAACTCACCTGGGTAGTTAAATGTGGCACCACACTCTGCCTGTTCTGTGATTCTTCCCCTCACCCATTTCCACATCAATGTCATGGTAGGCATCCTCGGTAGTCCTCATTGTGATCTCCTCGTTGTGGTCTGAGGCATGTCCATCCAGCGGCTCAGATCGCTTCCTTTTGAGGGAAGGGGACAGCTGGCTCTCAGCATTGGCTTCAACAGGCTGATTGGGCAGCTGGCTCTCAGCGTCAGCTTCAACGGGCTGGCTCTCAGAGTCTGAATTGATTTCAATTGGGATATCCTCCTTGAGGTTGTGGGTGATGGAGACAGTGTTCTGCATCAAGCATTGTGAGTGATCTGCTTCTGTTAATTGGACAACATACCAATTGTTTTTTGTTGAGCAGAGCAGTTTCTCTTTCCACATCATCATCTACATAGGTCATTGCCAAAACTGCCCGTCAAGTCATCTGGGCCATCAGGCGTGGGGTCTAGTTTGTCACTGACCGCTGTTCTACCAGTGGAGCCGATGCTCTCAGTAGGTGGGGGACCTTCCACATTGCTAACCGCCAAAGTCTTCAAGCTACTACCAGTTGCAGCCGACATGCTTGCAGGTAGCGGTGCCTTCTTCGGGACCGAATTCGTACTCTGTAAGGCATTCTGGACATCGCTAGTAGATTTGTGAACTGACACTGCCCAATTTTTGACCCTACCAGCCAAGGCATTCTTGGTTGAACTAGAAGATGATTTGATGTTGAGAAAAAACAGTGTCACCTCTGTCAATAACAGCATCATGTACAAGCAGATGAAAGTGCCTTATTTGACATACCTAATCACAGGTTTTTTGCAGCTCACACCACGTGTTGGTAAGCACTGCTCCTTTCCCACCGTCTCAATCTTCTGCTGAGTTTGGGCATCATCAATTGCCTCATGCAGGGGCATTTTCTTCTTGATGGACCACTTGGCTTTGGCAACGCCATCAGCATTGCTACTACCACTGTAACGCTCGCCCATAAAGAAGGCCAGAATGCCGACACTACTTGAACTTTTGGTACACTCACTTCCCTAACCATTGCTAATCTATTACAGAAATACCGAACATATTGTCAACACCAATCACGTGACCTTTGTCACATGATCTAGTCACATGATCTTATCTCTTATCTCGGCTATGCACCTCATGGCGACCACATTGCATTCTTATCGTCGCCTCATGCTTTTCCTCTTAACTCACTTTCCCTTATCAGCCAATAGCAATAACCGCTCTTATCTAGAGCCTATAGCATAAGTCTCTCTTATCTCTCTTATCGCCTCATGGTACCCAGTGACCACACTATTAACTACTTATGGTTAGTCATAGCCTCTAGCATAGCTTGGTCTGTGCACGGTCTCTCATAGTATATATAGTCATACTTATAGTAGTATAGACCTTAGTCTTATTCACCTGGTTCTTTCCTCTTGTTCATACCTAGAGTTTCCCCTTTACTCAAAGTCCCTTCTAGGGCACAATCCTACTATAGTCATAACCTCTGTTGTCAAAGATCACATATCCTACGAGCTCGATACCAAGTTCCTTCGTAAGGTACAGTTGGAATAAGGTATTGTTACATTGAAGACCAAGGGTCGTTACAACCACTGTGTTCGGCTTGATCCTCATCATGCCGTTTAGCTACATCAGTGAGTTTGTTATCTCATGCTGTTATTGACCTGGCCATAGCTCACCGTTCATTGATGACAGAGGCTTAGTACTTTGTGTAGTGACTGTCTTTGTGCTTTCAGTTGGCTGTGAGGCTAGTTGATGGGTAAGTTTAGCCTGAGTTATCTCTGTTGGAATTAACAAAGCCTTACCATTGGGGAGGCTGCCCTCTGTATTCGTAGCTCCCTGGCTTTTTCCAACCTTTTGGCGTGGGCACACAGGCTTTACTGGAGCGACAGCAGCAGCTTGGTCAGTCTCCATCTTCTGCTCAATCCTACTCATCTTTTCAATTGCTGCCTTTGTCTTTGCAGCTTTCGCAGTGCGTTGGTCGGCAAGACTTTGTTCATCCGCCTGCTTCTCTTTTGATGTCCTTTTCTTGGCAGGAAGGTCAGGCAACCCAACACACTTGTTCATGTTGGACGGGCGTGTTCTACAAGGTGAGACTGGCATTACTGTGTTAGAAGGCATATCTGTTCCAGTTTTGGTGACTGTAAAATAGATGTGAGAGTAGTGCTAGTTGAAAATGCTAGCGCCTGACTTTGCCGTTTTCACCCAAATATATGTAAGTGTCTCTTACCCAATACACAAATACCCCAGCATAACTTTGCTGGCACCATAGCCTCTTTTCCGCCAGTACCATGCACTCCCGACTGACCTCATTGACATACCCACACCCCAAGTGCCACCACTGGTTCAAGAACAAGTCGGGACTAACACAACACATTAATGCCAAACATCCAGCATCAGCTTGACCCCCGAGTCCAACTGGTGAACAGCAGAACATATTCAATGGCGAAACTGAGGTGCAGAACACTGATTGGTTTCCTCCCAATTCATCCCCTGTATCCGACATTGAGACTGAGTTTTTGGTGCTGGGGATAAATTGTATCAGAACTACCATAAACTATTGAACGGTAAATGTCATCTAGTCACTATCATGTCATTTAACTGATGAGCTTTGATCTTTGCAGGCCATCCATGTAATGCCCGAGGAGCCTTTTTGCCTGAAGGTGCCTCATCTTCTCTTCAAGAAAAGGCTGCTGACGACTGGTCACCTTTTTGGAACTGGCTGGAGTTCAAACTAGTGAATTTCCTCTATACGCAATGTCAAATGCCTGGTGCACAAATAGATACACTCCTTGATATCTGGGCTGCATCTTTAATCGAGGCAGGCAGTCAAGTACTGTTCTCCTGCCATGGAAGCACTCGTGTACCTGATTACAAAGACGTTTACCACACCATTGATCACATTGAGCTCGGAGATGTGAAATGGGACAACTTCATAGTACACTACACCGGTGACCGTCCAGCTGATGGCACACCACCCTGGATGGACAACAAATACGAAGTCTATTTCCACAACCCATGCAAGGTGGTGCAGAACATCCTAGGCAACCCCAATCTTTCAACTGAAATGGACTATTGTCCATATCGCAAGTTCAGTTCAGCTACCAATGAGTGCCAATGGTGTGATTTCATGTCTGGCAACTGGGCATGGAACCAAGCAGTATGTTGTTATGACATTCCTCGCTGATACACTACTCATTTGAAACAGGACATAATTGCACAGGATCCCGCGACACATGGATCAGTATTTGCGCCAGTCATCCTTGGTAGCGACAAGACAACAGTATCTGTAGCGACCAGCCAAACAACTTCTATCCAGTCTATTTGTCTGTTGGGAATGTTCACAACAACATGCAACATGCGCATAGGAATGCCCTGGTACTCATTGGTTTTTTAGCCATGCCCAAAAGTACATACGTATCTTATCTTCACATTCTTTTTCTGTATTGGAATCATTGTTGATAATATATCTGTAGCGACAAAGGTACATGTGAAAACAACCGAGTTTCATAAATTTTGTCACCAATTATTTTACTCGTCATTATCGCTCATCCTTCAGTCCTTAAAACCATTCATGACAACCCCAGACATTGTGTGTTTTGGAGATGGTCACTACTGGCGTGTTATCTATGGACTCGGCCCCTACATTGCTGATTATGAGGAGCAAGTCCTCCTCACGTGTATAGTACGTGGCTGGTGTGCGAAGTAAGTCAATCAACATATATCTCTGATTTAACTGATCCCATGTTCTTAATAGATGTCTTGCTGCATGGCAGGACCTCAATGCCAAAGCACTGTATCATTGCCAGATACACACGGAGTCATTGATTACCCAGCTTTCTGAGTGTTTTGGACTGGGTCACCTTTGGAACAAGTATGGAATTGTGGGCAAACTAGTGGTGCATAACATTACACTCTATTTAGATGTATACTTATGGATATATTGTGTAGCCCTTCACAAACGACTTTCCTCGTGCCGATATCCATGATTTGATAGCACCAGATCTCCTGCACCAGATCATTAAAGGTGCCTTCAAGGATCACTTCATTGAATGGGTCGAGTGGTATATCCGTGCAATGTATGGTACAAATGCGGATGCTATTTTAGATGACATAGACCACCAGTAGATTTAACTCGAACATTGGGCTGTTTCAGCTCACACTCACAACAGTACCCTTTAGAATCACCGCAGTAGCACCTTTCTCTGGCTTGAGGCAATTCCTGCAAGGACATAACTTTAAACAATGGACTGGTGACAATTCAAAGGCATTAATGAAGGTGATGATATATTTACCATCCCAAAGTGAAACACTATACTTACTTGCACTAGGTTTACCTTCCAGTGATTGAGGGTCATGTTCCATGCAATGTAGTATGGGCACTGCATGCCCTTCTTAAATTCTGTTGTCTTGTGCATCACAACATAATCACCAAGACTATACTAGCTGCAATCGATGACATGCTGGAATGCTACCATCAATATCGTGAAGTTTTTTCAGACACTGTGTCTACATTCTCACTTCCTTGCCAACATGCAATGACACACTATTCTGATCTCATATGTTTATTTGGTGCTCCAAATGGACTATGCTCTTCCATTACAGAGTCAAAGCACATCAAAGCCGTCAAGCAGCCATATAGACGATCAAACCACCATAATGCTCTTGGACAAATGCTGACAACCAACCAACAGCTGGATAAGTTGGCACATTGTTGTGTCGACTTCAAGCAGCAGGAGATGCTTGATGGAACATGTGTCTCTCATGTTCTACAAATTTTAGGTAGATAGTAACTTCTCCTTTATGTTCATTTGCTAACATCGAGCTGGAAGCACATGCAAATCAGCCTGATGCGAGGCTAACACAGGGCTGCCCCAGTCCTGCCGATGATAGCTCTCCAAGTCAGGAACAAGAGTGGTACAAGGATGGTTGCCCTGTGGATGAACAAACTCATCTGGATGCGCAAGTGAAGCTCACAAGCACTCATCGTAAGCATTTAACCTATCATGCTACTATATTTGACTTGACATTATTCCCTCAGAGCGAAAGTGTGCACAAACAGTGGCCAACCTAAGTGTCAAACTCAAGGTACCACAATTGCACAAGTTGGTCCAGTGGTTTCTATTCCAGATGTCAAACCCTCCAAGATTCTCGTGACTTGGCCAACATACCCCTTCATGAGTGCCCTATGTACAATGGAAATGTCAAGGTCTTCAATGCTGCATCAGCCATGTTCTACGCTTCTAGTGACCTTAGTGGAATTGGTGGAATGCGGCGCAAGATGATCCATTCCAGCCCATCACGGAGACATGGTCCTCCATGATTGGATTGTGTATTTGTAACCACCGAGGTTGACGGGATGCAAGGGATGAGTGTTGTGCACATCCTTGCCTTTTTCTCATTCAGGACTAAGGATGGAGAATACTATCCTTGTGTGGTTGTCCAATGGTTTGTTCTCTCAGATGAACCTAATGAAGACACAGGAATGTGGATCATGTGTCCAGGCTACACCACTCATCATCAGCCTGATATTTCGGTCATTCACGTTAACACCATTTACCGTGCTGCCCATCTAATACCAGTCTACGGAACTCAGGAAATCCCTCCTGAAATTGGACCCCACCATTCCTACAACATCTTTCATTCTTATTATGTCAACAAATATATAGACCATCATGCATTTGAACTCACGTCTTAAGGCCTTGGATCCAATACTGCCCATCAACTGCTCCTCCAAATCCCTGGGTCCTGATTCTTTCACCATATGCCTTGTTCCGGTTCGCTCCCCACCTGTACGCTTGGAACCTCATTGCTCGCATTAAAGGTGATCTTCGGAGCTGCATCCTTCTGTTGCCTCCAGCAGCTCACGGCTCTCTTTCCTTCATGCTTGTGTCAAAGGTGATCTGCAGTGACAACAAGTCCCAGCGCTCGTCCTCGTCGTCCTGCACAGCCTGCAGAGCAGTTGCAAAAGCCACACGCCCTGTTCTTGCCTGTGGTGTGCTCAAAGAGATTAAATTCTCCAACAACGGATGAGCGAGCATACTCAAGGGTGTCGACATCCTGGCCAACGCTGGGGCCCAAGGGTAAGTGTCACTATTTCCCTTCATGTCTGGGCTGTCGCAAATGACCACCTCCATTCAGGCCACAACATCATCATTGAACAGTCTTTGGCAGTCCCAAGATTACCAAGGGTGAGTCAGACATTTGTGAGCATCATATCTCGTACTCAATGAGAGGGCTCAGACAGTGTGACAGTTGCCAAGTCGATTACACTCAAGGACAAGTTTGAGAATCTTGGTGCCCAGTAAGTTCATGTCCCTCTCTTTGCCCATGTCATTCACATGCTCACACACTTGACAGCCTCATTCAAGACGTTGCCCAAAAGATGAACGAAATTGCAGGCGATGGGACAATGACTGTGACTGTCTTGGCTCATGCCATTTATGCCGAGGGTGTCAAGAACGTCACTGTGGGATGTAACCCTATGGACCTTCATCATGGGTCGCAAGCCGCTGTTGACCATGTTGTCGAGTTCTTGTCTGTCAATACCAAGAAGGTGACAACAACTACCAAGATTGCTCAAGTCGCAACCATCTCTGCCAATGGTGACATGCACATCGGCAACTTGATTGCCCAGGCCATGGAAAAAGTTGGCAAGGAGGGTGTCATCACCGTCAAGGAGGGCTGTATAATCGAGGACGAGATTGAGATCATTGAGGGCATGTGCTTCGACCACGGTTTTATCAGCCCTTACTTCATCACAGATGTCAAGGCGCAAAAAGTTGAGTTTGAGAAGCCATTCATCTTGTTGAGTGAAAAGAAGATTTCAATCTTGCAAGACATTCTTCCTTCATTGGAAGCGGCTGCCTAATCACATCATCCTCTGGTGATCATTGCCAAGGATGTTGATGGAGAGGCCTTGGCTGCCTGTATTCTCAACAAGTTGCGCAGTCAACTCCAGGTTGTTGCCATCAAGGCACCTGGCTTTGGTGACAACCACAAGTCAATTCTCGGTGACCTCCCCATACTCACTGGCAGTATTGTCTTTATGGACGAACTCAATATCAAACTCGAAAAGGCTACACCTGATCTCCTTGGGTCCACTGGTTCTATTACCATCACCAAGGAGGATACAATTGTTCTCAACAGAGATGGTTCCAAGGATGCCATCCAGGCATGTTGTGAACAGATTCATGCCCTTCTCGCTGACCCCACAATGAGCAAGTATGACAAGACCAAACTGCAGGAGCAGTTGGTCAAGTTGAGTGGTAGTGTTGTGGTCATCAAGGTTGGCGTCAGAAGCAGTGAAGTCGAGGTCAGAGAGAAGAAGGATTGCTATGATGATGCGCTGAATGCTATGCGTGCTGCAGTCAAAGAGGGTATTCTTCCTGGAGGTGGTGTCGCACTTCTCAAGGCATCATTGGCACTTGTGACCACTGGCAACATGCCTGGATCAATGAACCCACCATCTGTTATGGTCTACAAGGGGGGTACTCTTTTTCCTATCACCTACGTTTGTGCAGCTACGCTGCCTTACTTGTCTTTTCCTTAGATTCTACTTCTTACTCCACGGAGTTGTATTCGTACTGGAGTCGTCCTCCAGATAGTTTCTCCTTTTATGTCTATTGTTTACATACTCACACGGTGCCCCACCTCTGCTCTATATTTAGCTTCTTCCTTCTGATCCGCTTCCACATAGGATTCCTTCGGACTTCCGCCTATGCAGTGTTCCTCTTTTAGATCACACTGCCACTTCCCACAGTTCCGCATCATCAGGATGGACTATATGGAGTATGGTTGTCCTTTGGACTCCCGCCTCCTCTTTCCTTTTATATCACTTACCTTACTCGCATGGACCAGGGGCCTACCATATATAAACTCTGTACTTCTACACTGTATTTCCCTAAGCTAGTTCTACACAATATCAGCATAGTTCTGGTGATACTTCCCGAGAGCTCCAGCGGCTAGCACCTGGATATCAGAGACCGTTGAGCCCACCTCAAGTCTCAGTTTGTCTTCTGAGATAGACTGTGGTAGACATTGCTCTAGCGGGCCCTCTACTCATTACCTCATCCTCCACTCGTTGAACTTGTTCAGATCAAGGTAATCTTATGCTTGCTTGTCACTAACTGCACTGTGCGTTACACCATCCAACCTGGATGCCAAGATTGTTCCATCAGGACCTTGGCATGAATATTATCCACCAGGCATTGATGCACTCTACACAGACAATTTTGTCCAAGGTGGGCAAGGAGTCTCCAGTGATTGTCAGCACACTATTGGGTCAGTATGGTAGCATGGACCAGTTCAGGATGGGTTATGATGCGAGCAGCGATGGCAAATATACAGACATGGTCGGATACTAGTATGTTATTAGCAACTAACTTTATGATATGGTACTTTGGTACTTTAGTACTTTAAAAACTTAGAATGTGATGTGTAAATAGCACTTTGGCACTTTATGGACTTCAACAACTTTAGCTTGCAGTGTTACTTAACAGAATTGTCAAAGTGCCTTAAAGTTTGTAAAGTGATTTGGAGATTTGCTGATGCTGGGGTGCAACATGTGTCATACTGGGAGTCTGGCAAGAAGATAGGTTCATGTTCATCTGGTTGGATTGATGCTAATATAGCAGCTTGATAGGACAAAGGTAAATTCAATCCCTGTGTGATTCTTCTCAAGACTCAGAATGACTATGAGAACAAACTGTGGGACAAGGGGTCTAACCATTTGCTCAGTTCCTGGGTTCCTCCTGGCCATCAATTCAAGGAAGGTTATGCTGAGTCATGGACTATATCATTGTGGACATGAGACATTCTATGAGCCCTGTGTAACACACAGCAATGTATTGACAGAGCGTGCTGTAATACAGGTCGAAGAAGTATAGCAAGTAAAGACTGAAGGGTGATGAAGTAACACTGAAGAACAATGTCGAGCTTGAGAGGAATGCAAGCCTAGATGGGTCTTGCTTATCCTAGGTATGACAAGGTGCTCACTAGGGACTCGGAGGATGGGTCTAGAAACAACGCTGATATTGCGTAGAACTAGCTTAAGGGAAAATACAGGCGAGCAAAGCGAGATTATATATATGGTAGGCCCCTGCATCAGCAAATCACTTAGTTGCTGGATAGCACTGTACAGTGTCCTACAGTATTTTACAGTGACACAGTATCACAGATAGGTCCCCCACTGTACAGTGATATAAAATATGTTTAAAAATGAATTTAAATGCCATACAAACAATATAATTTTTGCCTGTACACACTGTGAACAACTGTGGAACACTGTACCACTGTGCAAAAAACAGTGTTTTGCTGATGTGGTCCATGTGGGAGATAGAAAAGGTAACAAAATCTGAGAGAGGGCAGGAGTTGCCCGATACTCAGCCACTGCCTAAGATGGGCAGAAACGATTATATTCACCTGAGAGAGGGCAGGAGTTGCCCAATACTATAGTACTGTTACGATTCTCTCTTTTCCTTTTGTTTTGTATCAACAACGTGTCTCATCCTCTCTCCACGGACTTATCTTTCCTTTCTTTTATGATGACACATTCCTCTCACGTGTTCCTCCCGTCGGTGTCCCGTTGGTCTCCATTTACTTAGTCATCATTTCTTCCACCCGTTTCTATTCTTTTCTATGCCTACCCTCAATGCTTGTATATCCAACATATATAAGTCGTAGATACTGCTCTAGCGTTTCCCCACGCTTGAGCTCCTTTGTCTTCTTGTACCTCGTACAATCTATTTTGCTCTTGCCTCGCCCTCTGCTGGTTTCAGCCCAGCCCCCCTTGAACCCTTGAACTACTGGTCTCAGCCCAGTCCCCTTGACCCTTGTGCGGACACCCCCACAAGGTACCCTTGACCTTCGACCCTCTGTTCTATAAGTCCTCGTCGTACTTTTGACTCGACGCTCTTGTCCCTTGACTACTCAAAGGCTATGCTCGTTCCTACCCAGACCAAGTGTAACACCATGTTGATTCAATCAGGTTATGTTCCTCGTTTGACAGTTCGTGTTTGTACATGTGATTCCGCAGACCCTGCATCTATTGCACTGGAACTTGAAGCTTGAAGCGTCAACCTGCAGTATCATTCTGGATGGATGGATGCTGAGGATGTACGTTGTGATTGACCCAACAACAAGTTCCAACTCTCTTGACTCGTTGAAGGTGACCAACACTGTCTAACAACACTATCACTTAAACCAGTGAACATCGCTATGCCTTTGCGGGCTTTATGACTAAGCAGAAAAAATATTTGGAATGGTAAAGATATACATGGGTAGTTATGGGTTTGTAGAATCTACAACAGTCGGTCTTTCATTTTTATAAGCAGCCCAATAGGTGTGAGTTGCTCAAGCATTAGATTGTCTTAGGATTGATTGCTCATAGTGTCCTGCTTGTCAAAGTCAAAAATGTGTCATGAGGCAAGTACAATACCATGTAAAACACTTATCTATCAGCACCGAAATTGTGCTGGCGGGAAAGTTTAGAAACACTCAAGCACCAATGTTACAATGTGGCCACCAGAGAACGATCTCACAACTCGGAGCAACTCCTTTGTATTTGGAATAACGACCAAGGCTGGTTCTGAAGTAACTGGTACCTGTGAGAAGATACTAATAGAGGTCGCATACTACATACATGTTACTAGTATGGACATAGTATAGTACTAATACTAAAAAATAAAGTTGTCATCCCCATAGTAGCTCTCAGAGTCACCTTCAGTCGCACTGTCTGACATGTCCAAGTCCTCCTGATCAGTATCGCACTCACTAGCAGTGTCAATGTCGCAGTCACTTCCTGGAACACTGTGGATCATATCCCCTTCCGAGTTGTCCACAGGTCCACGGTTCCATTGGTCCCCTGTCATTTCATCCATTGGATCCATTGGGGCTTCTTTGTTCTTGTCATCTTCTTCACTGTCTGAGGCCACAGCCAGCGAATGTTGAACCTCATGCCCAACTCCAATGCCTGCAAAGCACATGAACATATCCCTGTCTGCAAATCTGTGTAGCTTTCTTTCAGTAAAGTGGAGTGCAATCGAGGGGACTAGCTTACATGTTTACATAGTAGGAGGACCAGTCATCATCTTCATTATTCAGTCATGCGAGGGACGGTCCTTGTCGGAGGAGTGAGATGGTGCGCCCTTCAGCAAATACAGGAATGACATGACATGCACGAATCACTAGTGCCGGATCAAGAAATCCAAATGCCCCTGCAGACTCAGATTGAGGGACGAAACCAATTTTCGGTAGGTGGGCATTGTTGATACTCCAACAGTAACCGGGGACGGTCCCGAACCAGCATACCCACAGGACCTCCACAGAATGCTTGATACCGTTGTGGCTAAGCCGAATGACAAGAGCCCATATAACCTGGGCATACCAGAAAGGGTGGGCATGGGGTCCCTGCTCACGTGAGAGCATCATGACCATGCCACCATGACCAGGACGCAGTGTATCTCGATCCTGCCGAATATCATATGTAGTGTAGTTGATTTGCAAGCGCTTCAGCATAAGGATGCAGTTCATGTTCAAAAAGTGAACAGAGTTCCGTTCCGCATCTGTGAATACGTGCTCGTCGCCATCGTATGCCAGGTTCAGTAGGCGTGAAAGGAGGTGATCTTTGAGTTGCGGTATGAAGCCCTGAGGAAAATATGTAAGTCATCAGTTGAGTTAGTTTGCTAGTGTCAGCTTACCTGGATTGCCGGATCAGTAGAATGATCCCCCAAAAACTTCGCTAGGTTTGTAGCATTATGCGAGTGTTTGGACAAGTAGTGGTGCTCCGTAAGTGAGGACGAATCTGTGGTATCATCCCAGTTGTGGTCCATGGTTGGATTGACATCAAACAGCAGGGCATGAGCATCTACTTGACGTTGTAGTCGCGTTTCTCGCCTGTCCTGCTTTGCAAGTTGTGCTGCTGGAGCATGTTTGTTCGTAGACTGATAGAACCGTTTCAGACAGCAATGAGCACGTTCACCCTATATAGCCATCGTTATTTGGGGATGACAAGGTGCTAGATGGCTAGTAATTGAACTTACGATTTGAGTCATATAGGAATCGACAGTGCCGAATGCATGAATGCTTGTTACATAGTCCCCAAGTGCATGGATCTTGTAGGTTAACAAATTAAAAGACTTCGTGTGAGCACCGAAGTTAGCATCAGCCTGCTTTCCTGAGGTGGATGACTTCTGTTTGGCCTCTGCACAACGATGCCGAGTGGCTGTTTTGGACGGTAATTCAGTTGTGGTGTATGCTGAACATGTGAATGACTGAAATTTGTGCAATTGGTGTCCAAGGAGGCGAGTGGCTGTGTCAAGGCACTCAAGTGAAGAATCACTATGGAGGCATAGCTTGGCGAAAGCGTGCCACTGAGCCAATTGAAAAAGAAGGGTCTGAACAACACCATTATGATCAGAAGGAAAGAGGCCTTCGAAGGTGGGTATTGCACACTAGCAAGTTGATAGAATGAGGAACAATGGCGAATGTGGAAGAGTTAAAAAGTTCATCTCATACCTGTAGCACATTCTCGAAATGCCAGGCTGCATGCCATCACATTTCTGAAACATCCGGTGGGAAAGGGTGAATGGATGAATTCCCAAAACTCGGAATATGATGGTAGCTGGGATTATGGTGTCAGTGGATAGTTTGGATGTGAGATAAAATCGGTATGGTCACATACCGTTCATTGAGGATGTTGATAGTATTTGGATCAATTGCCAAGAGTAGTCATAACAAATGCTTGAAAACTGACTTGAAGACACCTAGCTCGAATTCATGCATCAAATCAACCACAAGCATAGAAAATACATTGAATCTGAGTGATCCCAATCTTTCAGTGAAAGAATTCTGGAACTGATGCTTGAATACTAGCAAACAGCGAGAATGGAAAGGGGACGCACTAGCGTGGGTACTAAAGACCGTCCTTTGAGACGCTCCTCACAATATGTGCCTTTGATGGGTACACCATGTTTATAGATGGCTTCACGTGCGGCACAGATGTGGTCTGACCAGTAACACTGACACTGTGATACTCTCGCCAAGATGTCGGATATAATGCCAAGCCAACCCAATTGCTGCTTTCCGACAAGACAACGGGGACAAGGACAGTCTCCCTTGTCACAAATGGTAGCCAATAGAACTCTGGACAATTATTATTAGTTTTTAGTGACACAAACATGCGAAACATACTTCTCAGGATAATCTGCAGAATAAGTGAATATTCGAGGGAACACTCAGCGATACACGTTATCGTGACACTTTATCACCATCCCATTCCGGTATGCATCCACAAAATCATTGTCAAGCAAGAGACCCCAAATGGCATGGAAGAGCTCCCTCTGGCAGTGCAACAAGATATCTGTTGGTTTTTTCTTCGTTGTCAACTTGGATATGAAGTCGCTAATGGAATGGGGAAGCTAAGATCACTTAGCGGCCTTGGTTGAAACGGGTTGTTTTGAAAAGCATACCGTTGGTATGAATGCTACCAAATGACAGCTGCCATTGTCCGGTGAAGCACGAACATATTTTGACTGATTTCCGAAAAACAAGTATACAGGCCACACAGACGTGTGCCCAAACGATGCAAGCTGCGTGGCATCTGACCAAAACATTAACCCAGCTATAACTTGTTCCATAGGAGGAGCGTCATCAGGTATTTCTTGTTTTTGGATATCATCATGTGCCTTCAGCCAAGTGTCAGAAGTGTAAAGTTCATCATATATACACTGTTCTTTGTTGGTAACTGTAGATTTCCATATGTGTTTGAATGGCGTGAAATGAAACCGTTGGGAGGCATGGGAATCTGAGAACACAGCACAGATGATGGCAGTAAGCTTGCGATGAATGAAGCCAGGGATAGTGAAGAGCTGGCCATTTCCTGAAGGGTTGCGCTCATGAGTGGGTACTTGGATATCAACCGAAGATTCCATCCAGGCATCTTGATGAAAAGTGTCGTTATCTTTGAGTTCTTTTTCAGAAGTGTCAAACTGCTTCATCTCCATGTGGGCATTAAAGCCTCACAAATCCCCCACATTAAAGTCATTGGTGATCAGAACAGAGTTGACAAGGCGAGTCACCTCCACAGCAGATTTTTGCTTGCTACCTGACATCATCCATCTCATGAGCCTCCAGATTGTTATATTTTTCCATGGCCATGGAGGAAGACATGGTGTAGAGAAGGTGATGGTAGGCCAAGTAGATGACTCATTGACAGCGCGAGAGTATTGAGTAGATAGGTCACAGAGAGAGAGGAATGTGTCCGGATCATATGTTGGATGGTGCTGATATTCACGTGCAATACCGAATTTGTTGAATGTTGACTGAAACGAGTTGAATACATGGAGGATTACTCGAGGGAGAATGGATGTGGTGGGAGTTGGCAATTGTGAGGGGGAGGGCAGACTAGGTGGATTGGAAGAAGGGAAAGAGGGGGGTGGCTCTGGTAGTACATCCCGGTAACAAGTGGGTAAGCGTCTTGATTGTGTCGGTTGTTGGTTAGAGTTTGGGGCAGATCAGAAGGTGTAGTCTCCCAACGGACCATTGATGGTTGGGATTCACCCACTGGTACCGTGGTATTTGAGAGCAATGTTACCGTCTCAGGGACAGTATGTAGGGAAGTGTGAGCTGTGGTTGATGGTGGGGTGGATGGTCTCGAAGGTGGCAACAAAGAGGGAATGGGGTCCAGAAGTGGCAGTGGTGTGGCAAAGGAATTGCTGGGCTTGTTAATGCTTCGAGAAGGGTCTAAAGGGGTGGGTATGTGTCATATCCATTCTGACCCCTATCAGATATCGCTGAGTTCCTCCGGACCATCTCCAATCCAATCCACCTCACACTCCTCATCTCCCTCAAACTCCTCCCTTGGAGTTCATCTCCAGACTTCGGTCACTCCGGACTTCCATCAGAGATCCTCATCTCCTATTGGTTGTACCTCAGACTTATGATGTCCTACCTCCGCCTATCTCCTTCCATCTTTCCCCTTGTGCCTTTTTCTCCATTCTCCGTTCCAGGGTTCCCCGTTGACCCTACCTCCATTGACCCTATCTCCAACCCTTCTCTAGGGTCTCTGTGCCTATGTCCATAGCCTCTCCAGGGTCTCCATTCTTCCGTACATTGCCTCTCCGTTTTCACTTCTTCCTTTGTTCTCCTTCCAATCTCCAATCCGCTCCTTGTAGTATATAAGTCCGACCTCCATACCTTTTTGTACTTCATTACAAAAATTGTTTGTCTCCCTCATTAATAAGATCCTGCCTTCTCTGCATCTTGCTTCCTCTCTATGACTCCTCCTTCCACCTCGAACTTATGACCCTCTGAAATACAAGGACCTGAGCCTGGCAAGGGCGCGACACATAAGTCCTGCACCAATGTCCTCCCCCCTCCATCTTTTGTCCCTCCTATCTCCGAGCCTCCGTCCTCCATCCTCCTCCTTTGTCCTTTGGTGTACCTCCTCTGTCCTCCTCCTCCGTCCCCCTTCCGTCCTCCTCCTTTGTCCTTTGGTGTACCTCCTCCATCCTCCTCCTCCGTCCTCCTTCTCTGTCCTCCTCCCTTCACCCGTTGGACCTCCATTCCTCCGTTCCACATCCCTCTGGACTTTGGTCCAACTCCTACGTTCCACCTCTGTACCTCCACACTTATGATCTCCGACCGGACTTTGTCCCTTCAAGTCATAAGAACCTCTGACCCTCCGGAACTCTGCCAGAGCAAGATCCGGAGGAAGTAGGGATCTTGACAGTATGCACCCTCTGAGGCAACGTGCTCATTCATGGGGCAGAGATGCGTTGAATGAGCTACTAGGCTCATCGACATGGGTAGAGGTGTCTGATTGTTGGTGATTCATCATTGACATTTGGAAGTCACCAATGGTGACGGTGGGATTGCTATGGGCATGCGAATTATTAATCCCTCCTCGCTAAGTAATAGTATGTGCATACCTTGTACAAGGGTTTGCACCAGTGCAAGCCCTTTTGCCATTCCCAGTCTGGCCCACTTCAAAGAGGTTGGGTAGATGACGCTTCGTATATGAACTGACAGCTTGTCGTCCATAGTGCAAGCAGCTGAGGCAATGAAGAGAGACGCTGCAAGAACTGAAAGCGACAGTCACATCCTTCTGCCCCACAACTGAATCTGCCACTCATCAGAGAAACAAAAAGGACGAATAAGAGAATAAAGGGTAGCTTGAGCCACATAGACTGTATTATGAATGGTTATCAAGGTGGATTGTGAGTCCATGATGGACACGGTGAGGAAAATCAGCGTGAGAACTAATCTGACTAACTAGATCCACTTGCTATACCTCAAGCCCTCATCAACATCACACAGACATGTACAGGTAAAAAGACACCCCTTGATGTTCACGGCACAATCCTTTATAATTTGTAAGTACTACATGCATATACAATCATACAACATTTCGGCCCTCATCATACATCACCTCTCCAAATTTCTCCGTTATCCAGTTCAAATTGACCAAACTTTTGGCGTGATCCCAAGTCTCCTCTGCACCCACTCCGGCAAAACAATATCAAGCAGTGATTCCAAGGATTCAATCTCTATAAAATCGTAAGTGTCATATAATGTCTCATATATGTTTGAATGCATACCGTCTGATTGGTTCCGCCATTCAACCACACGGGTAGCATATTTCCAAAATCCCCCTGCTGCCATATAATCCCCATAGTAGTTGCAATCGAGAATGACGATCCATTTATCTAGAAGATTATGCACTTGGAGGGCCAGGCCTTCATATTGAACGAGGTCGAACATTGACTTCCACAAGACCAATGTCACAAAGGTCTTGCATCCCAAGAACTTCTTCAACAACTCGGTTTGCAGGTAGCAGTAGGAAAAAGACAATGATAAATGAGTTATTTGAGTGAGTTTCTCTAATCCCATAACGTCCTGAGACCGGGCTACGCACCAAGCATTGGTAAGGTTGAGGTGCGTCACATTTTGGAGGGAAGTAATTTGAAACAAAGGGATTTTCGGATCCCTGTCAGCTATTGCAGCGAAGTCGGCAGACAGCGAATGTAGACAAAGTGTAGAAATTGAATCCCGAAGTCGGTTCTTCTTTGCCAGGTGGCCAGCAATCCGGATTGTCAAGTCTTTGACACCTTGACACAGCTCCAAAATCACGGCACCATCCTTCATCCTGACAACTGCTGCTAAGTGTAATATCTTTATGGTTTTCCGTGTGAAGGCCACATGAGAACTGATGGACTCGAGAAACAGGAATGCCTGACGCTCTCTGAGCAGAGTCACGTTGCAATAGAGAATAGGTAGAAGCCTATTCTCATATTAGGTTTCTCTGGACTATGGTGAGCCTGATAAGTACCATATGTGTACTCGTTGAGCAACAAGAAGGTAGTGATGAGCATTGGTATGAGATACTCCAAGTATGAAGATTTCTTTCTCAAGCTTGACGGAAAGACTGGGAACAGGCATGGCGACTTGCAGGTATGCGGCTCTCTGCCAGCTAAGCAAACTTATCCCCACAACTTCATTTTTTGGGCATTGACCCTGCAATCCCCAGTCAGCTTGTTGACAAGATACTCGTTCCGATCAACACAGCGTCATCACCCTCCAACCACAATGCTGTAACATGGTACATACATATCAAACCTTTCATGTGCTTAGTATGATGATTAGCGAAAAACACAGACATCGAATGTGCAATGCATTGTTCTCGGAACATCCACATGACCACTACATCGGCCATATTGAGAGAAGTATGTACTATGCATAACCCAATGTTACACAGCCGGGTGTCCGTCTAAGGCCCCCTAGGGTCAATAAACATATCCATGCACCCTGACACTCCGATTCTGACTCAGAAGTTAGCATAAAGCAATCCTATATGTACTAGTATGACACTTCACTAGCAACCGAATCGTGTTCTACTTCCGTCTTCGTTATTTCAGGACAAAGCAACCTTCAGAAATACCCATAAAGTCCGGATAATGCAAAGGTATCTTTGCGCATAAATTGTGCGTGCAGTTCACTTACTGCCCATGTGATATATATTTTGACAGATAACAGGAACTCCCTGGCAACGTCCACACCCCATTGCGTTCAACGACATCATACACCATGTCAACGTCACTGACTAGTTCTGATCTTTTAACAGTGTCTGCTCTGAAAAGACGCATTGACGTTCTTGAGGAGAAAAACAGTCAATTGATCAATAAGATCATCAAGAAGCGGTAAGTTCCCATCTCTCACAATTTCCATGACTGAAATAGCCTATGAAGAACACCATCCCTGCTATGTGAGGGACAAGCTGTCCATCAGCTTGTCTGCCTTGCAGGTCCTGTAGCAGACTTGATTAACGAGCATGATTGCCGTGAGATCTTGACTGCTCAGGCCAATATCATCGACCCACGCTTGTCCAACATCCCCTCTCCTTCCATCAAGTAAGTTACTTCTTCATCTTTGAAACCTTTCCCCCATCCAGCTCATTGACTTCTATATCTAATACAGACAAGAACGAGCTTTTCGCTCGTATGAGAAGCTTCTCCTGTGGTGCCCATCTCTCACCAGAATACTCAGTGCCACGCCTGACACTGTTGATCTGGCATCTGCATGTTGACAGGTAATCTGATCCCAACCTCTCTTTAATTTCATCTAACTGATAACCATTAGCTACAAGAAGGAGCAGACAGTGCCAGAGGTGACAACACTGCCACACTAAAGGTGTCGGCAATGCAATGGCTCAATGAGCATCGCCCGGTCCCCGAACCTCCTCTCCACATCCATCAGAAGGAAGGAAGAGGTTTCTACCACAACCTCACTGGCCAACTTCTTTGCCTGGTGGACTATGATTGGGGAGATCTGTGGTAAATTCCTTGATGTGCTACATCATCATGTTGCTCACTTTGTCATGCTATTTAGTGTCTGTGCAGCGATACGCGCTTTTGAGCCTGACTTTCGTGTGACAGCACATAGCTGGCCGACATTTTTGTATCCTGAAGGCAAGTACTGTGCGACCTGACGGAGTTCACTCAGCGTACACTCGAGATGGTGTAGAACGCTATGTATTACCTGACGGAGTTCACTAGGTAATACATAAGTACAAGAATAAGAAGTACGAAGTATGACATACCTCAGCGTACACTCGAGATGGTGTAGAACGCTGAGGAAGGAAGGAAGGACGGACGACAGACTAATGTATGTGTGGCTTACATAATATATGTGCGTGACTGCAAGGACGAGTGCGAAGTGAATATACTGATGATAATGATAACTCCAACACATGTCACAACCTGGTAGTCCTCTTCAATGTTACGGTACTTGCGAGTTCAGCTGTCGTTATTGGTTGTCCTGCGAGATGTGCACTGCAAAAGGACATACAGGTTGCAGCTTCAAGGACCAGTGATGAACTTGCCAGTGACTCAGACTTGGATTTACTAAAACATGTGGTCAGAATCCTCAGAGTTGAACTTCCAAAGTTACCTTGCATGCAAGGTAAATGACGACTGTTGTTTGGTCCACTGTCTCAAGGGTTTCCCAATCTTTATGAGAAAAAGGACCACATGATAGTGCAGGAACTGTATGGCACGTGCTGCGTGCATAGAGCAACATTCAACTGTGGCGTCCGTCTGACCATCACTAGCACGTGTGTAGATGATGAGCCTGAGGGAGGATATGCAAAGTAGGAAGATCGGTGGTCCGAAGTTCCCTCTATAAAATTTGCTAGTGCAACCCCAGTGTTCAAGGGGTGTGGAACCTACTCGGGATGTGCCATGTATGGACCACGATTGGGTGTCTCGATTTGACAGAATGGAATTTCCCGAGCCCCAGCAACGATGCTCATTTGACATCCCGGTGCCAAAGTTTAGATGTAATGTGATAATGGCTCTGTCGGCCGACTTGACCATGGCCAACTACGTATGTGAATTGAACGATTCAAGTTCTCACTGTAAATAGTAAAGCCACTGTAGATTAGCGTCCAATTCAATAGTAATCAGTGTCAACATCGTTGGAAATCAGCGTCCGTCACTTAAAATTATGTCAAATCTTGATGCTGATTCACGACATTTGGTCTATGAGAAAATCCCAATGTTTTATCAACTGATACATAGCGCTTCCGACATTCAAAATCGCCATGGAAACAACTAATATTTCGTGTGCCACCTGTTACGTTTCCCCTATTTATCATGTTTCCCCTATTTTTCCATATTTTTCCTATTTTTCTAGGCTTTATTTCAACAAGAAAAGACACAAGTGTCGCATTCACTACAGACACACTACACTTCTTATCCTAATGCTCCACTTGCTTACTTTCCCACGCAAGCCACTACTCTCCCACGATATTGATCTT
>JBBPRQ010000336.1:0-34347 GCA_038093095.1 Boletus insuetus | reverse complement strand
GTGTGCGAGACCCAGTTGATACTTTACTAAAACTAGCACCAATCAGCGAAATACCGTCTCAATGTTCTTGGCTTGGTTCGGGAAAAAACTTATCGAACTGATTCCATGCGTACGATGTTGACTCTGTTGAACCAGTGTATCATGTGTATGGCTGCAGTGATTTGTCCCACGGCCTGATTGTGGTTTTCCAAGTGACTAGTGCTACTAAGTGACCTGCCAGCTTGAACGTTTGAAACATCCCTTTGAACCTTCTTATCTCACTTTTCTCCAAGAATTTAGGACGCTTTAATCGACAGAAGACCGTCAATCTCGTCTAGTATGTAACGGATGTGGCGGAACATTCCTAGCCAAGTTGATCCTTCAGTGGCGCTATTAGTATTTAATGCCACTGACACAGTCCACCTCTGACGCAGGCCCAGGCAATATCGTACGTCCTGTTTGGCGTCAGCACCTTCTTAAGCGATCAACTCCTTGCAAGGTGCTTCTTGTCTCACTACCGAGTTGTTATTCTTCTGACGGTGATTGGATGGCCTATTCGTTCATTCGCGCAAAGGAGGACCACTACGATATATTGATTTATTGTATTTCGACCTGCTCTTTGAGGACGCGATGGCAGCTCGCCCCCCGATTGATGGTCCCCGGAACTCGCTGTCGGCATAAAACCAGGTCCGTGCTCGACGCTCCAGAGTCCATATCAGCCGGAATACCTCCTGCTTTGTTCCTTCATAATGTCACCCAAAACCAGATTCTAGTTCCGTGAGTGCCAAATTATCGAATGAGTTATCCTGCATTCATCATACCCAGCTACCAGTCGCTCTTACGGCTCTGGTCTTTGTATTACCGAGTACGTCTATGCAAAAGAGCGAAAAGGTCGTCGCGACGTTACCTAAACCCGAGGTTCTCCCTGACTTGGTGACTATACATCCCGAGAGGCTTTCGTCCTGAGGATTGATGTCACCAAGCCCAGCGAAGTGACTGCTGCACTCGCTGCGAGTCTGGAATGTTTGGTCGCATCGACGTGGTCGTGAATACCGCTGAGTTCTGTGTTGTATCAGATATGGAGGGCACAATTGACAACTGTGCACGAGGCACGTGAGCACGGCGGTAAAATTATTCCGTGAGGAGAATAAGCCAATGGGAGACTATTTCAGGTTGAGCATCCGTTCGTCGACTAGCATCGTGTATCATGCAGCCAGGTGAGTGATCACTATCACTGGAACGTCAACTCATTGACGCTGACGCACGTTGTAGTGAATTCGAAGAAACTGACTGAGCGATGATTAGCTCTCGAAGCGCTAAGTGAAAGGTTCGCGGAAGAACTAAACCCTAACTGGAACATCAAGCTAATCATCCCAAGGGTATCATTGATGTCGTACTTATGCACATCGTTATGGTGCCTTTGCAGATAACCATCCTTGAACCGGGACCATTTCGCACGAAGTGTGACACCGATAGTCTGATACTGAAATGGACCATCTAACACTGACCCTTAACTTCATTATTGATGATGCCCTCCTTGCACATCCTACGATGGTGACCCTGAAAAGTTTGCAGAGGCGGTGAACAGGGCAGCTTACACGGAAGACTCTCCTATGAGACTACCCGTCCCCACTCTGTCTTTACTGGCCTTGAGAGGGAAGGACAGTGGTTGCTTGAAACTGTAGATGAGCGGTTCGATAAAGAAGATCACGGGGCAAAAGCGGTCGCCTTGTTTTGTTCAAGAGTGCTTGAGAGACCCAGGGTGGTTATTTGGGGTTGTAGTTGGAGGACATGGATTGAGACTCGAGATGAAGTTGTGTCACCGTGACCACCAACTCTGAAGTTGAAAGTACGCGTGACTCGGGTCGACATGCACCTTACGTTTCAACAACTACTATCACTGGTCTGATCATAGGATAAGCCATTACAGGATGGGCACCCCCATGCTTCGTGGTATAGTAGCTCCAGAAGCTGCATCCGGCATGGATAGCCCCAGCCCAAGTCAATCTCCCACTGGCAATGTACACACCAAACGCACCGCGATTTTCCTCCAAGACGAGTGTCTCAAACACCGTTTCATTCGTTCACGCGACGACTCAGGCATCTTCGAGCGTCCCGAACGCCTTCATGCGGTCAAGCTGGGCCTTGCTGCTGCTATCTCACGCATCGAAGACGCCGAGTTCGCCATGAATAGGGCCCGGAAGCCCGAACGCGCGTCTGCGACAGGCGCCGACGAAGGCGACCTCGCGGCTGCTCTTGCACGCATGGCGATTGCACCCAATGAGGGCCCGGCTGCCTCGAGTCCAAGTTCTCCCCTTCGTACCGCCTCGGTCACCATACAAAGAACCTCTGCATCCGTCTCTCTCCTCAACCACGCTGCTGTCAAATACGTCCATGGCGACATCGACGCCAATGTTTACCTCGAGAACCTCATCGCATGGGCGCGCAACAGCCAAAAAAACATCACGGAGAAAGGCACGGAGATTCCGAAGGGGATCCCACCCCTTGATTTATACCGTCAGTATTTTCGTGCGCTTATTTGATCTATGTTCGTATCTTGTTCACACGCTTTGGATGGTACATGACGGCTATGATGGTACAGTCTGCCCTGGTTCTATCGACGCAATTCAAGGCGCTATTGGAGCTATGTGTGAAGCAATTGACGCGAGCGTGACGGCCACGCGCGGACCGCGGTCGCATTCTAGTGGACCAGGTGATCCTTGCGCGCGGGCATTTGTAGCAATCAGACCGCCGGGACATCACTGCGGGGAGGACACGCCGTGCGGTTTTTGCTTCATCAATAACGTCGCCGTCGGCGCTGCACACGGTATGTCTCACCCACAGAACTGTTTGTCCGTTCTCTCACGTATTACACTCTCAGCACATCTGAACCATGGTATGCAAAGGATCGTCATCCTCGATATAGATTTGCATCACGGTATGCCCTCCTCCATCACGATGTTGGCATATTCGCTAGAATAACCCGTAGGCAATGGTACCCAATCGATTGTATGGCAGATCAACGAGGAAACGTATCAACAAACCCTCGAATCTGCCTCGTCGAAGACCGACACATCTTCCGCGAAACCAGGGCCTCGGATATTTTATGGCTCCTTGCACGATATCCTGTCTTTTCCCTGCGAGGTTTGTCATCCGCTAATGTAATGACGCTCGATTGACCAGATCATAGGATGGCAAACCAGAAATGGTACAAGCTGCTTCTACCTCGATCCACGGTCCTCACGGACAATACATTGAGAACATACACCTCCAAAGATACGATTCCGAGGCTCAATTTTGGGATGTCCTCTATCCACAATATCTCAACCTCTTGCATCGTGCACGCGATTTCTTGGATGATGGCCCTGGCGATGACGTCATGATATTCATCAGGTACATCTATGGTCTCCATAGCTTCTGAACAATGCATCAACTCGTTCATCGCCCCCCTTGCACCATCTAGTTGTGGGTTTGACGCTGGCGAGCATGAGTACTCATCCATGTCTCGGCATCATCGGAAGGTACCCGTCGATTTCTACCACCAGTTCACCCGCGAGGCGTGCAAGTTGGCCGATCTGTATGCACACGGCCGCATCGTCAGCGTACTCGAAGGTGGGTATAGTGACCGTGCACTGACGAGCGGCGCCATGGCCCATCTGTGTGGACTCGTGGACCTCCCTGGCCATCAGGCTATGTCTGATTCGGATCGCTGGGTAGACGATGCATGGTGGAGCCAGGCCAATCTCGTCAAGGTACGACGTTTCGTCTGTAACTTCCCTCTACGGACCAACATTCGCTCACCCCCTTTCCCTCACAGCTCGAAAAGGCAGCAAAACCTCGAAAATCTACGTCTGCGCGTGCGAACATGGACGACTGGCTCGCTCGCACTGTCAGTCTCCTCTCGGTGCTCAACGGCAGCGGGGCAGACTCCAGCATCAAGGCGTCGTCCTCTCAGGGTGCAAGCGTGGGTGATAACACAAATACCCTTGCCCCGCAAGCGTCCATGACACTCCGTGAACGCAAGAAACCTACGTTGGACGGCGCTCGAGCAGGCGGTTCACTGCCAGAGGCAGTACGCACCCGCAAGAAAGGGGGTCGGAGCGTATCTAAGCCCGAAAAGCGGACTGTGGAACGCACCGGCACCGGTATCGCATCACGCGTTTTCTCTACATCCGGGTCGGTGCCGGAGGCAAGTCCGAGTGGAGAGACGGACGCACTGGAGGAGGTGCTGCCAAGTGGGGCGGAGAAGAAGAAGCTGCCACGGGTTATTTTGCGTGTTAGGCCGCCTGAGCCGGCTGGTTGAGTATGATTGCCACACTGGGCCCGCAGCGGAGGTGTATATATTGCGATTTGTATGCATGCCAACGTGGTAGCCTCCTCTGCGATGTGGTGACTGTTACAGGAGTCTGCGAGCGAGTGCAGTGTGCCATGTCTGTGATTAAGGGAAGCAAGGAATTATTTAACTAAATAAATTTTGTTACACATATGGGTTATGATACTACCTTACTACACAAACCCACCGCGTTCAAACTTCAGCAAGTCACAAAAGCAAGATGATGACACGCGCCGCGTCCAAACGCGCGAAAATGAACTTCACGTCGACGGTGACCAAGAGTCCTAGTAGTCCCGACTCAGAATCAGACAGCGTCGTGTCGGTCCAACCCCCACCATTCATCCCTTTCCAAACGGGACCCAGTTTGGAGCGCTTCCCAGATGACGTTTTGCTCGAAGTCGTGTCCCATTTGCCCACTGTCGACAACTTCCGTCCAGACTGTACTAATGCACTAGTACATCCCAAATATGCCATTCGCCACGCTATTCCTGACCGCACGTCCACCCTCCGCGCATTGTCGCAGACATCCAGACTCTTGCGGTCGCGTTGTCTCGCACTGGCATGGGAGAGGACCGAGTTTTGGGCACCCAGCTTCTGCAGGTTTGGCGTGTCGTTCGATAAGGCAATCGGTAAACGAACCTACGGCAGCATACATGTCTTGAACGCATGTCCTTACTTGTTGCCTTTGATTCGGTCCGTACAAGACAACTACACATAATTTTGATATCTGACTATCGTTTAGGATGGTGTCCGTCATTCTGACAACATACCAAAAGGCTGAGATCATCCCACAATTTGCAGCCTGTCTTGCCACGTTACCCAACCTCAACACCATTCATGGTACGATCGTCCTTCCTCCGTAGTACACTGCCTTAGTACCCTGGTCTGCCAGTCGTAAACATGGAATGGAGAATGCAGACCGTTATCAAGAACGCATTTCGAGGTAAACGATTTCCTTCCGTGCGAAGGATCTCTCTACCCTCCTTTGCGCATGGGATCATCAAAACGTGTCCAAACGTTGAGGAAGTAACGTGCGTGGAGGAATATGGAGATGGCAGTAAAATCATCCAATCCCTTGCCGAGGGCAAATGCTATCGTGTGCGCATCCTGAAAGGCGTTTCTGCACCCCTCACACGTATGCTCCTCCTTTATTAATATATGGTGCATAAGCATGACTGGTTCGTTGACAGGACTGGTTGATCTGGTTCCTAACTTGACGCATGCCAGTGTGGCACTGAAGGTGAGCCCTTTTCGGTATCTAGTTGGTAATATACTGACAAGTTTGCATAGTCGGACATGACACCATTGACCAGCTTTCCCTTTCTCAACACCATCGAGATCTTGATTGACTGCCACGTCCAGGTGGACCTACCGCTCAGTGAATTCGCAACTTTGGACGTCAAGAAAGCAAGAGGGATCTTGAAGGGGAACAAGTCGCAAGCTGAAAAGACTGTGGTATTGACGAAATCGAACAACTTCTGGAACTACAGGACATATGAGTCTGACGTTTGTCAAGGGTACATAACAAGGGAAACTGTTAAAGTGTGATCGCCCAGATATATCCGATGTCGATGGCCGTCGTTGATCGAGTTGTGATGTTTGCGATAGGATTCTGTAGACTAGGACAAGTATGGGTGACGTTAACCCTTGGTCCTGTATGATATCGAGGTTTCTGCTGACGCTAGGCACCCGAATGAGCGTTCGCTAACTTCTGCGTTGGGCCACTTACCACCATACATATCCATTTGATTTCGTGCAACCATCTCTTGTTCTTTTAACATACCACTGACTGGTCGACAACTGAGACTTGGGCTTAGCTCACTGATCCGTCTGAATCTCGGCAGTCATGCCAATTCAGCGAAGCAGACGAAGGCGAAAGTGGCAGTCGACGACGAGCATGACAGCACGAAGATATCTGCCAGTCCGTGACATACTTACTTACGCTTCTGCAAGCCTATAACTAGCATATACTGCCCGGGATACTGAACCATAAGCATTCAGTATAAATGCACGGTCTAATTAAGCGGCGGGCGGTCTGGACTGCTTAACAACTTCCAGATAGTCGAGGGGGTGAAGAAATGTCGTAGTGTGTTTCGAGTCCAATTTGTTTTTCCCTTCGCACCAGTACGAGGGGCCACCGCGTCCATCTACCACGCTGCCATCAGATATGTCCACGGCGATACATGCGACTCGCCTCGTGGTGCGCATCTCTGCGCGACATGCTTGATCGATGTCAGCGTCAAAAGACTTCCGGTGACCTCGACCAAAACGACGTGATGTCGGAACAAAAGCAACTCGAACTCAGCGTAAATAAAAGGCGCCGGTCGACGATAGCAAAAGTGTATGTCTCGACGACACCTATACCATTCGTCACGCGCCGTCCGAGTCCGTTGCCCTCACCAACCTACAAATTACATCGAGTTAGGGAGTTGTCAATAGTCCACTCACATGGGACGCGGCGCGTTCTGCACCGCGTTCTCGGGCTGGCCCTATCGTTCGACATCCGAAAAAACATCGCCCCACAAGCTGGACCTCATCGATTCATCGTTGAAACGTTGACGTTTATACCATGATTCATTCCACATTCCACATCCCTCATCGCTCGCGTCACTAACTCGGTGCAATCCCAAACTGTCCGTTCTCAAAGCACTCGTATACATATCTGAGGGGACATCCAATGAAAAATAAAATAAGAAATTCCCGGTCGAGGCAAGGGTGAACAAGACACCCGACACCACTCGCCACCCCAACCGAATGACACAGTCGCATGAGCATTACCCGTCGATGATGAACGAGGGCTATTTACCACTCATCCTAATGAGCACTTGCGAGAGGAAGACGAGCATCCGGAAACTTAATTTGGATAGGTTAACCACGCAGTGGTGACAGAGTATACAACAATAGATAGCTCCAAAGGATAACGCTAGAGACGAAGATAAGAAAGTAGGAATATAACCGGTGCAAAATCTGTGGACATAGTCACTAATTCCAAGTGGAGTGGCCCTGGTAAACAAGGTAGTCTCACGCCAACGTGTTCAAACCGTCGTATGGTCACGGTATGGACATATTGTTCCTATACACATTTTACCTTGTGTTTCACCGCGACATGTTGTCGCCTGCCTGATTGTTCGTACCTCCGGGAGTGACAGCCTGCGTGTAAACTGCCAGCCCTATCCACTCTGGCCGTTCAGCCATTTATACTTGTCCGTATACGATAGCGCACCTCAGCTCGTTCCCCACGAACCACGCTGAGGTGAGACACCCTTTTTATACGCTGATTACTTATTCATACGCTAGATCCACTACTAGCTGCGCTCCTGACCTTTGTCACAAACTTCAGCAAGTCGCAAAAGCAAGATGATGACACGCGCCGCGTCCAAACGCGCGAAAATGAACTTCACGTCGACGGTGACCAAAAGTCCTAGTCCCGACTCGGAGTCGGACAGCGTCGTGTCGACCCAACCCCCACCATTCATCCTTTTCCAAACGGGACCCAGTTTGGAACGCATCCCAGATGATGTTTTTCTCGATGTCATGTCCCATTTGCCCACTATCGACGACACTCTGCGTTCGCGCTATGACTATCGGCATCCCAAGTGTGTCATTCCCTCCACTATGCTTGCCCATACACCCACCCTCCGCGCGCTGTCGAAGACATCCAAACTCTTGCGGTCGCGTTGTCTCGCAATAGCATGGCGAAATGTTAAGCTTTGTGGATACAACCTGGAGCAAATATTTCAGTCCGATGAAGCAAACAATGAAGTAACCGAGACCAGCACACGCGTCTTGAATGCATGTCCTTACTTGTTGCCTTTGATCCAGTGGGTACGAGGCAGATATAGATGGTTCCTGATATCTGACTCTCATTTAGGACGGTGTCCGTCGTTCTGACAAGATCCGAAAAGGCTAGAATCATCCCGGAACTTGCAGCCTGTCTCGCCACATTACCCAACCTCAACACTATTCAAGGTACGGTCGTCCTTCCTCCGTGATGTTTTGCTTCAGTATCCTGCTCTGGCAGTCATATACACAGACCTCAGAATGGAGACCGCTATCAAGAATGCATTTCGAGGTAAACAATTTCAGTCCGTGCGGAGGATCTCTCTACCCTCCTCTGCGCATGAAATCATCAGAAGGTGTCCCAACGTCGAGGAAGTAGCATGCGTAGATGATGATGGTACTAAAATCCTCCAATCCATTGTCGAGGGCAAATGCTATCGTGTGCGCATCCTGAAAGGCGTTTCTGCACCCCTCACGCGTATGCACCTCCTTTATCAATATATGTATATGGTACATAAGCATGACTAGTTCATTGACAGGACTGGTTGATCTGGTTCCCGACTTGACGCATGCCAGTGTGGCACCGAAGGTGCGCCCTTTTCGGTATCTAGTTGGTAATATACTGACAAGTTTGCATAGTCGGACATGACACCATTGGCCGGCTTTCCCTTTCTCAACACCATCGAGATCCTGATTGGCTACTACGATGCCCTGGACCCGCTCAGTGAATTCGCAACTTTGAACGTCATCGAGAAAGCAAGAGAAATCTTGAAGGGGAACAAGTCGCAGCCTGAGAAGACTGTGATAGTGACGAAATCGAACAACTGCTGGAACTACAGGTCATATGAGTCTGACGTTTGTCAAAGGTACATAAGTAGGCAAACTTTTAAAGTGTGATCGCGCAGATATATCCGATGTCGATGGCCATCATTGATCGGGTGGTGATCTTTGCGATAGAATTCTGTAGACTAGGACAAGTAGTATGGGTGACTCCAAGAACGTTAATCCTTGTATGATATCAAGGTTTCTGCTGACGCTAGGCACCCGAGTGAGAGAAACAACTTAGCTCGACGTTCGCTAACGTCTGCGTTGGGCCACTTACCACCATACATATCATATCTATCTGATTTCGTGCAATCAGCCAAGCTTCTTGTTCGAATTAACATACCACTGACTGGTCGACCACTGCCACTTGCGCTTAGCTCACCTGATCCGTCTGATTCCCGGCAGTCATGCCAGTTCAGCGAAGCAGACGAAGGGGAGAGCGGCGGTCGACGACGAGCACGACAGCACGAACATGTCTGCCGGTCCGACGTGACGTACATACACTTCTGTAAGCCTACAAGCTTACCTAGATACCGCCCGGGATACTGAATCATAAGCATCCAGTATCACTGCACGGTTTAATTAAGTAACAACTTCCAGATAGTCGAGGACATGAACACGGTGAAGAAATGTTGTGCACTTCGAGTCCAAGTTTTCCCCTTCGCACCCGTACGAGGGGCTACGTATGCATCCATCTTTTTCCTTGACCATGAGATATGTCCACGGCGATGCATGCGACTCGCCTCATGGCATCTCTGCGCGTCATGCTTGACCGACGTCGGCGTCAAAAGACTTCCGGTGACCTTGACCAAAACGACGTGATGTCGGAACCGCGACAAACAAAAGCAACTCGAGATCAGTGTAAATAAAGGCGCCGGTCGACGATTGCAAAAGTGTATATCTCAACACCTACCACTCGTCACGCGCACGTCCGTTGCCCTAGCTCACCAACCTACAAGTTAGTAGGGTTAGGGAGTCGTCAATAGTCTACTCACATGGGACGCGCTTTCTACACCACGTTCTCGGGCTAGCCTCATCGTTCGACTTCCGAAAAACATCGCCCCACAAGCTGGACCCCATCATCAACGATTCATCGTTGACGTTTATACCATGGTCATCCCACATCGCTCATCGCTCGCGTCACTAACTCGGTGTAATCCCAAACTGTCCATTCTCAAAGCACTCGTATACATACATCTCCGAGGGGACAAAACTCGGACGACGAGTCTGACGAAAAAAAAGATATTCCTGGTCGAGACAAGGGTGAACAAGACACCCGACACCACTCGCCACCCAACCGAAACGACACGATCGCATGAGCATTACGCGTCGATGATGAACGAGGCATGCGGGGCGGCTATTTGAGGACTGTTTCACCCTCAGATCAATCTATTGATGACATTGAGAACGGTCACGATCGAAAGAAAGGCTGCATAGAACGACAGAGTGTAACATGTCGGAAAAGTCAAAGAGCTTACGTTGTTGCTGCCTCAACGCGCGATGGATCACGAATGTACCTGCGATCCGATCCTCGCAGTCCAGACACCGACGCCTTCTTCACGCTCGCCCATGACGTGCAACAGTCTGGGTTTACCTGAACCCGGGCGCATGGAAAACATCGACGACGAGCCTGCAAACGTCTTGCCTAAAAGAAGAGTCAAGACGCGTTCGGTCGCCGATACAAAAGAGACGCTATCACACCTCGTTCACGCCCAAATCGATTGCACACGATGACGACCACATGTTGCTGTTCATCCGAGGGCGCCGTGTCTGCCAATGTCCCAGACGACCGCGTGCCCTCTACCTCGTGATCGACGTCCTGGGCCCACAAGGGCCGCAATCGCATCGCCCAATAATTCAGCACCTCCCAATTCGGTTCTTTCCCATCCTCGCCGTCCTCTGCCCCTTCACACTCTTCTCCGTCGGCCCCGGTCATCTGGACACGTTTCCCTAGCCCACCCGGGCCAGCATCTGCATTCCCATTGTCCCCATCCCCATCCCCACGCTCACGCGCATCCTCCTCCACGCGCTCCATCCCCCCATCCTCGGCCTTCAGCCACGCATTCAACACCACCAACACCCTCACCCTTTCCCGCAGACACCACCCCGCAAGCTCATACGGCCCTCTTTCGAGCGACGTCCACGCCTCGCCCGCCGTCACGTTCAAGTCGTTGCAAATCGCCACCGCGGTGCGGCCGAGCGGCGCAGGGAGGTCGAGCGCGGTGAAACCGTGACCGGGACGGGCCCAGGTGCGGTCTGTCGGGAAGAGGTTGGATTTGTGGTAGGTGTGGAGGTGGTGGCCGGTGGGGCCGTAGAGGTTGGCGGCGTTGGCGCCGATGAGCGGGTGTGTCGACGAGTCAGAGACAGGGTTAGGACTAGGGGCAGGGGCAGAGCAAGACGTAGAAGAGGCGGAGGGCTCAGACAGGGGGAGCTCGAGACGCTCTGGAAAGCCAGCGACGACGACACACTGCAGACGCCGGGCCAGCTCGGAACAAAAGGATGCAGTCGGACCTGTTTGAGGGTGTTCGAGATGTGGTGCGATCGATGGCGCGTCGGGGAACATGTAGCCTTGTAGTCGGTAGAACGTGCGGTCAGCAGACGCAACGTCAGATTCTCAGAGTGAGAGGGACGCGACGCGGACACGGCGTACCAGTAAAGATCATCTCGGGGAAACAAACCAAGTCGACCGACCGGGGGGTCAATCTGTCCGTGTCAATTCCAGACGCACCACATTAGCGCGTGTGCATGCCCAGATGACACGAGCGCAAAGACTCGAGTACTGACCCTCGACACAACTCGCGGGCTTTCGCAATGTTCGCATGGACCTCACCGATCTAAAGCATCACACCCGAATCCACGTCAGCAACGTCCGATCTCGCACCGAGCATCAGCTCACCTTTGGCGCAAACTGAACCACGGCTACTCTCAACCACGAAGTTGCCATGATATGATAGCAAGACGAGAATACGACAGATTCATAATCAGAAAAAATAGCAATTGCACCCGGACCACCTCTAACCAAATGTCTGCCTCACATACTACCCCATCGTACATAGCCCAGCACGATCCTCGCCACGGGCAAGAGGTCCCCACAGAGGCGCGCAAACAATTCCACATTGGAAAACCACTCGTTTGCGCTGGTTCTTTGTCGCCCCACATCACCCGTTCAGTCATCGTCCAGTCTGCACAGTGTGCGTCATCCCAGACGAGGAAGGGTGGAGACGTCCTACAGAGGTCAAAGATGCCACCCCACGATGGGACGGGACTCTGCAAGACGCCATTCGAGGGGGCCAGAGCAACAGAATGTCGTCATGCCAGGGAATCCATAGTAGTTGTGGAGTATTGTCGTAATCCCCAATCGTAGTAAGAGAAACAAGAGAAACGATAGAAGATAATCGATAATAATCAGGCCAACAACCAAAAACACCTAGAAACAAGAAAAAAACCAGAAAGTATTATACGATGAGTATGGGGGTAACCTATATGTAAACAATTACAAAAGAGATCGTGACAGAACAAGACCAACAAGCAGGCGACACACCACGACAGCATGGAAACAAGAACAAGGTACTGAACCAACAGGGTAACCAGTAGTACACGATCGCAACAACAATGGGCGAGGTGGAACGTCAAGGTTCTACTCGCGAACCGGCCGCCTTGCGGATTCCTCTCTCGACCCCGGACGTGAGTGGACCTGCGGCTCCTCACGCACCGATGGTTGAGACGGGTATGCATTCATAATATTTGCAAACGTCGCAGGGACGGCTGGTGCTGCAGATGCGTTCACATACGGTGCTGGTTGCGGTGGTGGGGCAGGTGTATTCGAGTTGACGTGGTGCAGCGGCGGCGATCCATTCGGATTCGGATCTGGTGGGGATGCCGAATGAGAATGGGCACGTGATCTAGCGTTTGAAGAAAGAGATATATTGCTATTGCTACTGTTTTGGCGTTTCGGATCAGGTTCCTTGACAGGCGGTGGCCGATACTCGTGTATGTTCAACGTATCAGCCGGTGTAGGCGGCGGTAATAAGATGGTTGTAAACGGTTGTGTTGGCATATGCGATGGTGGTGGCGGTGGTGGATGCGTGTAAGGAGCAGTCATGGTGTCATCGACGAAGCCATCGTTGGGGTCCTCTGGGAGGGCAGGAATGACGGCCGCGTGCCTACCGCCTAAAGGTCTGTGTCACATCGTGTCATAAATAGGAATAAGATGCATGTAATAGAGGACGGGGTCACAGAGAATTGACGATCGCGAGAGACAACGAACGATCAACGGATCCCTTGGCCTTGAGCCATGCAACCACGTCTCATTTATCCAGCAAAACAGCGAACACGACTCACCCCCCTTCTACAAAGTGTTGCCAGACGTAATCGCGCAAGCGATCTGCGTTGGGAAGTTCTTGGATGAGGTGTTTGATGGTGTTTTGGCCGAGCCCGAAAAAGTCTGGCCCAGAGACAGAGTTGGAGTGCTGTCGATTGCGAATCGCGTTTGCTTGTTTGACGATCGATGACCATGCTCCAGTTGCGGTCCCAGCAATCATCGGCCGATCAGGAACATCTGACGCCACAATCTGGAACTTGGGTCCGTCACCTCCATCGAGGATGGAACAGTGATATACAGCATCACTAGTAGGGTCAACGGTCGAATGGTAGCGCCTGGATCATTGCGTCGGCCGAGCATGTACCAAGGGCAACAAGACTAACTTACCTAGTTACTTCGTACCCGACAGGGAAGATATATCGCTCCGTGTGAAAGTGCTCTCGCATGCAGACCTCGCCAAGATTGATGACGGTCATGATGCCTACATTCAGTGGGAGAAGAGGGCGGCCTTTTTTGTCGCGAGGTACGGTTGGAATGCTGAAGCTCTTGGAGGTGACTGTATGCGCCTTCAGACGCTTCGGCTTGGCATGCCGTTGGATATCGGACGGCCGGGATGCAGATGTGGCAGGTGAGGCAGTAAGCAACGGCGATTGCCCGGGGAGCGGCGGCGAATTGGCCGGAGGCAGTACGGAAACAGAGGGCTGTGCACCATTTGGAGGGTATGACCCCGACTGATAAGGATGTTCCTCTGGAGGTGTCGCGACAGGTGACAAGGGTGATGGGGGGCGATGATTGACTGAGGAACCCGCATCGGAATCGGTAGGAGGTTTCACGGGTGGTTTGAGACGCAAGCGAGCACCTTTGTGAGAGACGAGGAGTGGAGGTGTGCTACTCTCGGGGGGTTGCTGTGTGACCGGAGCAAGGGAGAGAATAGGCTGAGATAGGAGGGGTGGCACGACGGATTCCTTGCCCTTGGCGGTTGCACGGGATCGCTTGGTTTGTCGACGAGGTTGGCGGGGATCGTGGTCGATTTGTTCGCGGTGGTCTCCGTCTGTGCGTTTGCGAGCCAGCGGGCCGATATACCGAGAACTGAGGAGGGGATCGACGGCGTAGTCCTCTGCCTCGTCTTCGACCATGGCGTGACGTAAGTTACTCACGAAGGCCGCCCGGGTCCGAGAAGAGAGGAGGGAGCGAGGAAATGCGCTGGATGGGGGAAAGGGCAGGCTGGGCGTGTTGGGCTCCGAACGGGTTTCGAGTTCGTGTATTCGTTGTAGGATGAGGCTAGATGCAAACTGAGCGACACGGGCAATCGGAAAGGTTGACACGTACTCTCTCTCCTCTCGAAGTCTGACATTTCGCTCGCCAGAATGCCTGAGTTCAGCTAGTGTTTCTTGATGTTTCTGATGACGTGTCAGTCAAGTATCAGGAATGATTAGTTGGCGCTAGACGCACCTCTTCCAGCTCAAAGTACCGTCTTTTGAGTTTTCTGTACTTTTCAGGGACGTCCTGGTTGTCCTTGTTGGCTTGAAGCGGTGGTGGTTGTGTGGAAGGGATGTGAGGGGGAGGAGGAGGGGCCATGGCGACGTCTCTGTCCTGAGGTGGGCCCATTGTTGTTGACGTGTGAGAGAAGTTGCTGGTTGACTCTTTCAGGCGCGCACAAACGACAACCAAGTTCAAACACGACTACACAGCCAAAGGGCCATGCCAACTACCACCACTCGGCTACGTCTCCAAAATTTGACCACCATATTGGACGTCACGTCGGCTCACTAAACATCCCGTTCTCATCGCGGCCTGACCACGACGAGATTCGTGCAGCGTCGGCTCTGTTTATTTCCTCTTTTTCCCGTGGGGACCACCTAAAATGCGAGGAATTTGTCACGGCGTTGAGTCTCCCGTCATCAATTTTTTCACATTCCAAAAACGCCCGACCCCGGCTCGCTATTTCCATTTATGGTAACCCTCCATAAGTTGGTAGTCGAGCTCCACTGCGCACGATGTTGTTCTGTACTTATTCCAAGTTGCCTCTGAGTGAGACAATGCCTAATTTGTGCAGCCAGCGGCGCGATGATTCCCTTACATACACCACTCCTTCTATGACAGGACAAATATAGCAGCATCTCGTCAGGTAGCGAGCGGTGCCAACGATATGAACACGTGATACCTAGGTGCGCTGTAAACTTCCCCAGGTAAATCGAACCGTCGCATGAAGACATTCACACTAATTTTTTACAACGATCACAAAGACGAACACCAAGTTGTGCATCAACTGGTCCCGGATTGCCAAGAACGATTAAAGGGCGGCAGTGGGTCCACACCGTTATCTGTAGCTGTGGATCAATGTTTACGCATGGCTCAACCACCCAGTGAGAAATTTGACTCATGGTCTCACCACGAACCGTCGACCGCCGAGTTACGCCGAAATGGCAGTAGAGTAACACATACCACCCAGCCCACGATCAGCATCAACGTCAACGTCATATCTGCAGGTGTTTGCCAGTGCACGAGGCTGCATCCACGCTACCACGTGCCTACGACCCGCTCGCATCTCAAGCCCACACACAAGGCTTTCGGAATCCCGCATCCCCGAGCGTTCGCAGGTTCAAGTTCACTGTTGCATGGACAAGTGCAAATGAAACGCACCGCGGTTGACCAACACTTTGACGCTTGAAGCCCGAGGTCCTGAATGACGGCAATCTTTCCCCTGACCCCTGCAGGGTCACCGAATTCACCGCTACTTTCCGAGTCGGAGGGTCGCGGATGGTCAACCACCAAGGCACACCATCCCACTTGCACCCACGCTCATATACTGGTCTTCAGGTAGGCCTGGCATGCCAAAGACCGAATTCAGACTCGAACCAATCATCGTGCCTTTACCGTCGTATGGAAAAAGACCTGGCCCATCATATACGATTCAGAGTATGGCACGCGCTCAGAGTCGGGTATCACTCTGTTTGACTGCTCGAACTCGGACGCATCCCTTGTCATCAAGGTAGCCTTTAAATGCCGCTGTCGGACATCTTCGGACGTTGACCTCCACCTTTCTTCCCCAGACTTTGCAAGTCCCCTATCTAGTCCGCGGCCTCTGAATGAAATTGGAAAATCCACAGGGTCGTCCCTGCGCCGTACGCCTGCAGTGGTACACTTTTCCCTACTCGAAAAAAGTCGAACAAAAATAAAGCTGCGAATGAAAACGGACGTGAATAGGCCAGGAGTCAAGCCACGTTCTGTTGTGTCTGCCGTGCGTTTAGGACGAGATCTGATATGAATCCAGACGCATTCGACGTTTAATCGATCGTCACGAGAATGGTTTGCTGACCGGTGAAGCCAGGGCTAAGCTGTCGATATCGATATGGAGGTTTGAATCCCAGGACACACGGTACCTGACATGGTGTTGCTGGCAGGCTCGTCTGCTTATGTCCATCCTTGTTGGTATCGGAATACAAGGACCAAAACATCAATCCCGGGTTCAGACGGAGTGACCGAGAACCACGTTGGGAAGTGCACATATGTGGGGGTGTGGCGTGGTGGCACTACAGTACACTATGTGCTGTTGGTCACCTACTTTGCCTATGGATTATGTTTTTTATGGATTATTGGGTTAGTAGTATCTTGGTGGTGCCTGGCAAGTTTTTACCTCCAGGTTCGGGCCGAATCCGAGCCGACACGCTTCATTATGCATCACGCACCACGTATTGTGTCCTAGCAGGGCTTACGGAGCATCCAGCGTACATAAGAACAACATCCGTCCAACGCAAACGAATACGCTCATTCGCAAGACGTGCCGAGATCTCAAGACGGCTCCATGCTGTACCACCGTCGCGAGAGGGTCCACGGCACCGTGGAAGAAGGAAAGAAAACCCGCCTGGGATACCCGTTCGATGTCAACGCAGAGGCAATCTCGACGAACCCGCTCTTCTCCATCACCACGAGGGGCCTGTTACGGACATCAAAAAACGACGGCATTCTACTATTGCACGCCCACTGGCAAGACGTTTGCCGAGATCGCGCGCGTCGGACGGGGCCACGACGTATCTCACAGTACGTACTATGTCAAAGGTACGAGGAGAGCCTCCTGGTCATGTAGTAATGACTGTCGGGTTTTTTGCGTGTGCGTGTGCGTGTGCTGCGTTCGGGAGTCCACGGCACCGTGGAACGAGCCAGAGTACCAAGTGGTTTGCGTTTGTGATTCCCGTACGATGTCAACACGGATCCGAGGCAATCTTGATTCTTGACGCGCGCATATGCGATTGTATTTATTTGTTTATTCCGGCGTATTCCCAGGACAGGACAGCCTGAGTAGTTGGGAACATATACTCAGTCATGCATGAATGATGAGATACTTACAGCGTCAGGGCGCATTGTGTACATAGATCAATGGCTATGCGACCACTGTTCAAGCGCTTACTTATTACCGCCGACGACGAGCACAAAAGAGTGTGCCTGGGATCCTGAGATGAGGTACCTTGACTACGTCACCTTTTTTCTTGCGCGCATCTTCCGCGACGTCGCGACGTCGGGGGCCTGAGATGCGCACATCGACGTGTGCGCCACACTAAAATATGACTATCGGCTGATAATTGAACCTGACCATCGAAGTGGTGTAAGATGGCGACACTTTTCATTTTATTGTGTACACTTTTTTTTGTTTTTCGTCTATGAATACAACACGTTACTTTCGGATCGTTTTTCGAGTCTAGACTCGCATACAAAAGGACAGCCAAAAAAAGAACAAGGAAAAGAACACAAACTTGGATAGGGCTTAAAAAAAGACACCGTGGTGGAGCGCCGTCACCACCGTTCCGAATCACTTCAAGGCGTCATCACAGGCGGGGTGACGTCGTACGAAGGATGACCAGAATTCCGTCCGAGTGACCTGAAAAAATGGCGTCGACCAGGATCTCCTTGTCGGGCGACGCTGTTTGGTTTGGGAGGGCTGGCGTTCTCGAACGTGCAGACAACGCGTGAGCAGTCGGGGCAGGCGATCGACCATGACTCCTCGATGTCGCTGCTGTCAAATCTCGGCGGCGACTCGGAAGAGGCGCGTCAGGCATCCTATCAGTCCTGGATAGACAATGGGTGGGAAAAGAAGAAAAAGCCAAGTGAAAGGAAGAAGATCCGTTTGGTCAAACAATATCGGAAAAGAAGGAGGCGACCCTACCTAGAATCTCTGCCCTTTGGAAGCAGTAAGAATTTCCCATATCCAAACCCACCGTCGCTCGGCTGACCGCGTTCATTGACACCCCACTCCTTGATCACGTCAATCCAGCTGCGGACTATCTTGTCACTCCGAGGCGCCACAAAGTCGAAAAAGCTCCGCCCCATCACGGTGGTGGTGGACAGAAGATGGTCATTGGAACAATATTGGACGGGGCAGTGTATTGAGAATCGGTCAAGTATGAGTGCCGAACGTGATGACTGTGAAGGGAGAGGTTTGAAGCTGAAAATCGGAGGCGGTGCGGGTTTAGGTAGGTCGCCGTCTGGACTGACATCTTCGAGGATGTCCGTGAGACCTGGTATGAGCGGAAGCGGGCTGGGAGGCATTGGTGACGGGTCAGCCCAGCGCTGTTTCGATGGTAAGCGCTGCGACGAACGGGGGAAGATCCGACGGAGAACCTACGCGAAATTCGAAGTCCGTTGCTGTGGGTGTGACGACGACGACTTCTTGCGCCGTCGAGGCGTTTTGAAACGCTTTGGGGCCAGGGACCGCGAGTGAGATACTCCCAACGATAACATTATGGACGACAGTACGTGACTGAGGCACGATCAACAACACATGACACAGGAAGGAGGCGCACAACTGACGACGGCACAAAGGATGTAGCCCTTGAAAGGATCTTTGTGTTTGAGACGAAGATACGCAATGACCGCTGCCTTGTCTTGACGGATAGTGTCACTATGACGGGATGATCAAACTGTGGCCGACCATAGATACCCCACACGCACTAATGAAGCCGTCTAACGGCAGGGAATTCCTCGGGATGTACAAGCTCAACTGCAGGACGCCCGATGACATCGCGAGGTTCGTAACCTACAGGACATGAATGACGCGTTAAGGCAAGACAATATGCAGGGACAGACCCAAGAGCTCAGTGACAGACTCTGTTACAAAGAGCCAGCGAACCTATGCTGGTGATGAGTGATTGAATGTTTGAACGGGAGCAACGCACGTCTTCTGAAAAGTCGACAATGGCAACTTGTCGGATGGGTCAGCAGCGAAGTGTGTCGGGAGAGGAGAGAAACATACTGCAAGAGACGCGGGGAGTAGTGCTAGTGGAATCCATTCACACTGGCCACGAGCGGACACAATGTGGGGTTTGGAGAGATGATGGATGAGAAGGACAGGGAGCGACACCGAAGTGAGTGGACTTTTTATCGGCATGAACAAGATTCTGAGCATCGGAATTATAGGCGGTCGAAGCCCGAAGACCGAAGTGCGAACACGACGTTACGACGCTGCGTTTACCAGTACGCAATATCTGCAGATACGAGAAGAGCATTGGAGAAGCAATCATGATGCTGGCAGGGACGCACCTAGTAGGAATGAGATGGGTTTGCGCCACGATCAGGGCTGGTAATGTGCAATGCCTGTGCAACGCGGTGAGCGGTGAGAACGGGTTAATTTAAAGTGTACGATTCGCGAGATCTTCGCATCGACCAGAGACACGTCTCAATCTCGACTGCCTCGTTTTAGCTAGTGCGATCTCCACTCCTACTACAATGTGGTCAAACGCCCCCGATATCGCTCCCGGCGACCTCGTCATCATATGGCAGGTGCGAACAGCCCAGAACGTCGCTCATGCCGTTGCTCATCGCTGTAGACCAGAGAGCTCGTACAACCGCTGCTGATCACCCCAGGAAAGGACTTGAACAGCCGCTTCGGCCACTACAAGCACAACGATCTCATTGGCATTCCCTATGGCTCGAAGGTCGGGTCACGCAATGGCAAGGGCTTCATCCACGTCCTCCGCCCCACACCAGAGCTCTGGACGATGGCACTACCCCACCGCACCCAAATTCTCTATCTCGCAGATATCGCCTTCATCACCTCGTGGCTCGACATTCGACGCGGAAGCCGCGTCATTGAGGCAGGTAGGCTCTCCCTTGTGCATTCTTTTCGCCGCGGCATTCCCCATTGTCGTTCCTCCACCCACGTCCTCGCACCCCTCTCGATGACGAGATTCGCATACACCAAGCCTATATTCCAATCTTTCCTCGGTTCCCATCTTCCATTTCCCTTGTTTCGGATATGTCCGTCTTTTCATTAACACGACGCCATTTCCCGTAGGTACCGGCTCAGGTTCCTTCTCGCACTCCGTCGCCAGAACCATCGGCTCTTCCGGCCACCTGTATTCCTATGAATTTCACGAAGCGCGTGCCGACAAGGCGAGGTACATCTTCCATCTTTCTCCATCCACGCCACCATTCTGACCCGGATCGTGTCACCATCTTCAGAGAAGAGTTCATGCGTCATGGGATGGAGGACATCGTCACGCTGACGCATCGAAACGTATGTAAGGAAGGCTTTACGGTAGAGAACCTCGTCGATTCGGGTACGTTTTCCTCCTCTTTTGTTCTCCCCTCATTCCGTCATGAGGTTCTGCCCGTCCCGCTGACACGTTGCCCACTTCGTTTTCATCTAGTCTTTCTTGACCTCCCCGCACCCTGGGATGCTATCGAGCACGCGAAAAGAGCATTGCGGGTACGTTCCCTCATCGAAATCTGCCCACCAGAAATCAGAAACCAGACGACTTTTTTCTTTCTTTGAGAGTTGTCACATGCCGTGGATCAATGCTGATGCACTTTTTCCTATTTTATTTTCTATTTTCGTTTTAGAAAGATCGTCCAACGCGGATATGTTGTTTCAGTCCGTGCATGGAACAAGTCTTACGTACCGTCAGCGCGCTCAACGAGACCGGTTTCACGGGTATGTCCTCTCCACTGTGCGATCCCTCCACTGGTCGATGACGCCACCCCCCCGGCCTCGCGTCCTAAAACCTCTATCCAGACATTGTCATGTACGAAACACTCCTCCGTCCACACGAAGTCCAACACGTCCCACCACCCCGTCCGCTCAGTCACGTCATCGACAAGCTGAAGCGCATGGAACGCTATCGGGAGGAAAAACGACAACGTCAGATTGCTGCCAACGCTGGGAAACGGAAACGGGGGGAGGACGAGGACGAGGCGACCACGGGGAAAGAGGGAGAGGAGGACGTCAGGACGGGGATGGGGATGGCGGTGCAGACAGGCACCTCGGCAGGTTCAGGCTCGGGGATGCAGGGTGGGACAGAAAAACGAGCACGGGTGGACACGCAGTCGGGCGCCCCTGCGCGTGTCCATGAAGAGGGGATAAACGAGCGCGTGAGAGAGGCACCGAGGCATGAGATCCTGTCCGCAGAACCGCTTGAAGACGCAACGGCGAGTGCTGTCGCGGGGCCAAGCCGGGTGGAAGCCCCTGCCAAACTCAACCTTTCAAAAATTTGCCCAGACGTGCGGGGACATACGTCCTACCTGACCTTTGCTCGACTAGTACCCTTCCCTCTGCCCTCAATACCTCCCGATCCAGCTATCCGGGGAGAAGAGCATCTCGTTGACGCACACGTTCCTTAGCACCAGCGTCACCCAAAGGAGCGACGTGTCCATATCTACGAGCGTGGTGGTATTAGGAGAGTTCATATACAAAATCAAGTACCATATAGATATGGAACGATATAAAAGAGCAGCGAACTGAAGGGTCTACCCCGCGACAGCCCTTCTATACGCCTCTTCCATCGCACGCTCTTCTCGAAGTTGCGCTGCGCTCTTTTGGGTCCGTGGTCGAAGCACACGGCCTGATGTAGGGTCAAGGACGGGGGACGCCTCGACTTGGCGACGTTTGGGGGGCGAGCCGTGTTCTTCCTCCCCATCGACATCAAAAGCATCCTCGCTCTCACTGCGTCTTCGTGTCCTCTTTCTTGATGTCCGCGTCGTTCTCGTCCCCGGTCGCCTCTTTGTTGTACGATGTCCCGGTTCTTCGCCTCGCCTTCGTGACGGTCCCACTTCTAGAACATCCTTTCCGCGACCTTGCGATTCCGCCATTACGAGATCGCCTTCCTCTTCGCGTACTGACGATGACGTGGCCTCTTCCTGCCGCCGTGCATGAGACTCGGCAAGTTCACGCATCGTCTTTGGTACACCCGTGCGTGGCTGGGGCTCGAGATCCACCTCTTCTGCTTCTATTTCCATCTCCGCATCGGCATCGTTATCCCCGGTTGGGACAAATGATTGATCTCGAGAAACTGATGCTGCCACGAGGTTCGAGTCCTCGCCCAACCGAGGACGAGCACGGGGAGGAGCGCGATCATCGCCCCCACCCAAGCGTGATGTGGACGCCACAGCTATCGTCGTAGGGCCTGACCGGTGGACGTCGCGCGGGAGATGGAATGACTCTACCACATCATCTGCAGTAGTAAGGTATCCTCCCGGTTGTTGCTATATCGAGAGAAGAAATAAATTCATGAGCTAACCAGCTACTTCGTCCCTCCGATGTACTCACCCCGCTTTCGTCCATGTCGAGCCACAATTCCCGTTGTTGTGGCTGTTGTCCAGGAGGCGCCAAATGCCCCTCTGCCTCTCCTGATGCATACTGTTTCTGAAGTCGTTCCCGAATACGAAGACCGTGCAGGAGTCGTATCCACCGCTTACACGCCCGCTCTAACCGCTTTGCACGGGCACTTTGTTCCGCATCTTGCTCCGCTTCTAGGCACGCCTAGATCGCCGCCGAAAAGGTCAAGTCAGTCGTAACCACAAGGATGCGAAGTGGTGTAATATGAACCCAATTATGACACATACCTCTATGATCACATCCTCGTTCTCGGCGGCGACGACGATACCCCGGATGACAGGTATCGCTCTTCGTTTTCTGAATTCAAATCCCGTCTAGATCGGTAAATGGGAACATCGCCAGAACGAATGCAAAAATGAAATCATGCGTATGCGCGTGTTCGATCAGAAAAAGTGGTACGTACCACCGCCTCTGCATAATCAAATCCTAATTTCTTGGCTATTTTCGCAGCCCCCTTATCTACCCACACGATAGATTGCCCCTCAGGCTCGGCGGAAAGTAAAGAAGCAATTCGAGTGCACGTACATGGAATATGTACCGCGCCTTCCGGTAACATGGAAGGCACGTACAAGTCAATGTTGCCGAAATCGTTCTTTGGAATTTTACCCTGTTAAGGAAAGGTTTCGTTAGCACCCAAGACAAGAAGACAGCGGGGGAAAGAAAAAAGAAAAGGAGAACAATAAAATGAAGATGCCAGACGTACATCTTTGATGGGATCTGGTTTGTAAACCTCCGTTTGCGAGAATGCATACAGCCCTTGCATCACCTCTCCATCACCGCCGGCGTGCCCTTCCGCTTTGGCCCGTTCGAGTGCGAGTTCCATCTCCCGCTGTCGACTGATGGTCACTGCACGTTGCTTGACCATTTTCATGGGTTGGCACCCTTGACGTATTACGCGTCCCTGCCGCAGCCAGTTCTCGGCAGTCTTCAGGGAAATCACGGATGAACGTGGATATACGGGCTCCCCTCTGAACTTGCCAAGCTCCGTGGGAGGATCAATAACTTGATCGCGCCTGAGATGGCGAGCCAAAGCGTACCTGAAAATGCGGCGCGATAAGAAATCAATTACCCCCATGAAAAAAAAATGGCAACGTATCCACGCACAAGGGATGGTTCTTGAAGCCCCCAATCGTGGTCGGCATGCCTTCGGTCAACTGATGGTTGTGTAATTCATCATCCTCGAGGTCGTCCCTTTGCTGTGAACAAGAAGACACGATCAGAACGAATTCATTTCCGTTTCATCCATGGAGCTCGGGTTATACATACGAGGCGATAGGGTCTCGTGATGGATTGCACGACACTGGCCCACCATTCTTTACGCCCATCAGCAGGACCTGCACCGACAGCCTGTACTTTGGATACCCTGGCTGTATATTCACGGGCATAGCGGGGTGTGATATCGCGACCAAAGCCATCCTCTTCTAGACCAATGACATACAGCATACGGTTATCTTGCCTGGTTGGAGTTTTGCTTGCTCCTGTGTTCAGAACATGGCTCGGATCGAAAAGGTGGCGTTTGTTAACAATACCGCGGATGGGATCCACGGGCAACCAGCGTGAGTCCGCACGGGAAAACACCTCCGTCCAAAAGACAGGTGGTGTGGTTGTCGGATCCGGCGATTCTAAACACAATTGACATAATCGCTTAGACAGAACGCGAGGCGGCAACGCGTGCCACATACTCAGTGATCTCGCCCCTGTGGCAAGTGATCCACTCCGGCTAGTAGATTGACTTTTTTGTTTGCGAAGTTTGATGATTGCGGTTGCTATCTCCTTTCCTTTTCCTGCAAATGAAAATGTGAGTCATCCTGACGGCATGTTCTTCCAAGGAAAATTTCGGCAAACGTCATCAGGTCTAGAAATACCTTTATACTTGGAAGACGATGCGGCGATGTCCACCTCATTCTGATCATCTGTTTCAATGTCTTCGTGATCATCGGCGGATCTCTGTTGTAGTTTACCCTTGCCATTGGAGCACTCTCCCTTTGGAACGACTCTCCCAACTTTCGATTTCCAAGGAACGCTCTGTAAGCTGACAACAAGCCTCGCGGGAATATCAAGTGCTCGACATAGAGCAGTGAAGAGCTGCGCGCTGGTGTCTCTAGACCCACGTTGCAATAACACATGTTTCATGAGTGACTCCACACTCCGGATACGTTCATGACCGCTGTCGTCGGACTCCGACTCGTCGGGTTGGTTGGCCAAAGCGGTCTCGGCCTCGACTTCCTCAAAGGTCCTACTCCTGATGTGTCCAGTGGACGTGACGAAGAAGAATGTTTCACACCACCAGGCGAGAAGACGATCTACAGCCGCTTCAAATAGGCGGCCACGTTTGTTTTGGTCCGGGACACGGGACCTGTGTATCATGGCGAATCTGTTCTGGAGCGCGAGCGGGACGATGGAGAGGAGTCGAGCCTGGTGTGATGAGTCAGCCGCGAGAAGGATACGGTATGCAAATGGGATAGGATGAAGAAGGACACTCACGTGAAGCAAAGGGTCATTGATCCACTTGTTTCGTATCCGAGCGTTGGCGAGGAGGGCGACGGTATGGATCTTGTGACTGGTTGTTCGAAGAACGCGCTGTGCGTGTAGGGCAGCGGCTGCCTTTTTCCTGTTCACGTTCACGTTGGACAGGACAAGAACAGAAACAGAGAGTACTCACTTGGAATCGTCCTTTTTGGGCCGTGTTGATAGCGTGATTTCAATGTTTTGCTGTGGAGCAGGGACAGAGAGCTCGAGCTCGAGATTTATGTCGAGCTGTTGTTGCTGCTCTGGTACGTGAACTTCCTCCCAGTCGAGTTCATCGTCACTACTATCACCTGCGAGTGAGACGGTCATGACGGTGTTGGTCGTGGCCTGAGACAGTGAGGGTCTTGAAGGCTCATTAGTAACCACGCGCTGAGTCACGGCTCCGCGTCAGTTACGATCACATGACTCTGTGACAGACCGAGTCACGTCCAAACTCAATACCAAGGCAAGTCGTATTTCACATCCAATCACATTTGATACTTCATCAATTAATAGTAGGCTATCATGATTGACCTGGAAAGTTGCTATTTCTGTGGACCCATCAACTTCATAATCCGCATTCAACTGGATCCAGGTAGGTCTGAGCATCTGCGACGACGGATCATATTTTACCCGGAAACAGCCTGAATATATTGTAAAACCCTGACGGAGGGGGCTCATGTCTTGCGAACACCGGATAGGTGGTGTACAGACAATGAGAAAACAAGTGCTTCGTACATTTAACCAGAAATGCTTGACGACAAAGTATAGCAAACAAGCATCGGCGAAACGGCGAGACAACTAGACGGAGGTAAGACGACAGAAACTGATCGAGGATCGACACCGAAAACGGAGAAAAGCACAACACCTTTGCGGAGATATCTTCTTGAAATTGGTCTCGAACGGAACACCAGCGCATCGATCGAATGGTTCCCCGAGAGGCAATCAACCCCAGAGCTCGGGTATAGCGGTAGGGATTCCGATGCGGATTCCTGTTCGGACTTATGGTGGAGACGGCCGGTATTCGTGTTGATGAGGACGCGCAGTGAGTGACGTAATGTCCGTTGGATAATTTTGCGAATTGTTGCTCGTCTGGTTGATGGGGCTGATGTGCTGGTAACGGAGTCCTATCAAACAGTGTGAACGAACCATCTTTATCATGATAACAAGGATGCCACTCACGTCACACGTCCTGGTCGGGTACTGGGTCATCCTCGAAAGCATGGCCTCAAACGCATGGACCGCGTCGTCGTACTTTCCTGCCTTGTATAAGGCTGCATGCTTCACTTCGTAGCCCAATAGCGACGACGAATCGAGACTAATCACCTGTTCATGATGCGTCAAGAATGCCCTCCATGGGGGAATGATGATCCCATACCTGCTTTGCATCGTCGAGAGCCTCTTTCCATGACTCGGTTGCCAAAAATGCCTTGTGGGGAGGTCGTATATTGGGAGATAGCCTCGTCATGTCGCTGGGCATCTACTGCTCTATCTCCGTGATGCTCTAGGCTCTTAGAGGCATGCTGCTGGAAGTCTAACATCGGATATTATGTAAACGAACACACAACGTTGATACCTACTTACCCGTGACCTGTTCCGCTGTCACTTTGTTCGTGAGCATCTCTTTCCCTAATACCCGTTCTCCATCTGTCGGAAGTACGTGACTGCCTCCGCGACGCGCCGTCCCTTTCCAGAACGTCAAAAGCGACAAACTTCGGAAGCTTGAACTGAACCAGAAATGAGTCGATGTTCAGCTTCATACTACCATGGAAAAGAGTACCTTAGCAGCAGCACCCGCTTCCCTGGCGAGGGATTAATTCGCACAGGGAACACTTCAGCGCACCGCAGGCTTGTTCCGCCACTGGACGTTTGTGTGTGTCAGGTTCGTTCTTTGTGTGGGGGTGGGTTGACATGTTACTTACACATCATAAGGACTATTTGCAAACCAGAGGCAGGTGAGGTGGGCATCTCTTTTAATGAGAGGCCATACTTCAGGGCCGAACAATGTAAGGAGCTTGCTTCATAACTCCAAGAGTCTCTGGAAGTTTGCCATGTTCAAGTAGGGCAGCGTACGGTGTGGGAAAAGTGCAGGATCCTTATCTTATCTTGTCGTGCGACTTCAACTCCGCGTGCGCGTATGCGTCACCCTTTCAATCCCACCTGGTCTGGTCAGCTTCCAGCCCAGCAGTTTGCTCGCATTCAACCACCACGTCGTCCTCAGAATGCAGCCCCCGACTCCACGCCTGTCCGATGCCGAGTTTGACGTCAGTTCCATGGCCGTGATCGGCGTCACCGCACTCATATGACCCCTCAGAGAATTATCAGCGGCGCCGTCGTGCATTCCCTCCAAACATCCTGCAAACTCACCGGTTTCGCCAGCGATCCCGCATGTAAACCAACACAATACCTCCGCATCATATCCATGGTATACGACCAGCTCGACGCAAACAAGATCCCGCGCGGCACCGTCGGGGATGATGTCCCACTCGAAGCCCTCGACATCGCGGTCGCTTCCTTGATCTGTCTTGGCGTCACCCTCCCCATATGGCTCAACTGCAAAGATATCAATCAACAGCTCCCCAAGGGTCTCTGCGCCCACTGGCCCGACGTCCGCCGGTGGGTGCTCTTCTTGTACCGATGCGTCATCATCCAGGAAGATATCGACATCGACATGCGTTACACCTGCAAGGCTGCTGTCCTAGAGTTTCTCGGACTCGTCCGCGACAGACTCCTCATGTCCTGGTCCAAATCTATTCCCACCGATCGCGAGGTCATGAAGATGATCTGCGACCTCTGGTTTATCGAGACTCGAGACCCTCGGTTTTCCAGCTGGAGCCCCGGGGCAAACTCCCAGCGCGAATCCGCCGTCTTCAACTCGTGTTTCCTCATTGCACACGAGGTCGGCACCCCCATTGACTGGGGAAATCTGCTTAGCCTATTCCAAGGGGAACCAGAGGTCATTGCGACCGTCTCGCTCTGTCATCTCGACCGTGAACTCTCGCACGGGAATGAATTGGATCTAAGCTGCATCGCCTGGGACTTGCACATCATCACCGTTCTCTCTCTTCGCGAGAACATTCGTCTCGCGCTCATGCGTCAAGGCACGATCAAAGCCGCTGCTGAGATCCTCGCATTGGTTGTTGACCGGGAATGGAAAGGAGACACGCGGGTGCTCGCCACTCGATGTATGATCAATGCGATCGTGCTGCTGAGGTCGCGGATCGAGGAGATGGATGCACTCCCGTTTCTCACACAGGCTCTCGAACGAGGGCTCGTCGCATCACTTCTCAAATGTGAGGTGTTGCTGTCGTTTGCGGAACAGCCTCTTGCGCCTCGAGAGCCGATCATATTGCTTGGGGATATTCTCCCTGGGTATTCGGTCTACCGCTCCATCTTGCATCAGCTTGCGCTTGCCGTGGACTTGGCGATTGCGCAGAAGTTGGATACCAAACTCTTCAAAAGCGGGGAACTCTACAAGGCTTGGAAGAGGCTGAAAGACATTGTCGACCAGCGACGCGTGTTAGTGAGACGCGACCTTGCTAATGGGCATATTCAAACCTGCCAAAACGACTTGGTGAGCATCGTTCTTCTTATCAAGTCTATGATATGCCGATCTGACACCTGTCATTGCACGCAGTGTTCGAAATCGAGTCGTATGGGAAGGTTCAAACGGTGTGGAGGCTGTCTCCATGCCTATTATTGCAGTCGGAAATGTCAGCGGTACGATTGGCACAACGGAAAGCACAAACAGTATTGTATGCGGATTCGCCAGCGGTTCATTCGGACGAGTACGTGCATTTCCTTTTTGCCTCAACTTTTGGCATGCATGAGTGATTGATCACGCACGCACGCAGATGGTCAGATGTCGACCGTGCACAGCAAGGATCTCAAGTTCTTGGATCAAGTCATCCTCGCCGAGCTGAGGAAACACCATGAACGACTGAGCACCCACCCTTCGAAACTCACGCTAGTCGATCTCAATCTTGTGGGTAGACATCTCAACATCGTCTTTGACGCCCGAGGGACGAATGCGAATCCGTTTGGGACCAAGTGCGGGTGCGAGATCTTTGCGAACACGCGGTGGAAACGCATGGCAGAAGTGGCGAGGGAAGGGAAGAGACCAATGGTATTGGTGAGGGCGTTTATTTCCGGGGGGATGTCGAGGAAGATTGTGCTTCAGGCGATCCCATTGGGTGTGGTGTTGGAGAGTCAACGACGCAAGGGTCAGGCGGTGGAAAAGTATCAGTTCAATCTGATCTTTACCTGTTGTGGGAGTGAAGGGAATGATACAAAGGGACCAAGAATATGACATGCTGGCAATGTCTCCCTCTCGTTGTGCACACATGCATGTTTGTATCTATTAGCATTTAGTACGAGCTTAGGCCTTCCATGGTCGTGATTCCTTCCAATGTCTTTCAGTACTTACTAGTACTTGCCATTCTGTTTCAAGCTCGTTGTTTATCAAATAGTTGATCACCTATTCTCTTCTCCCTTTCTCGTCAACTTGAACGATCTCAGTCCCATTTTTTTTTCAACATAGGAAACGCTTATCATGCCATCTTCGCCATCGGCTTTGGTTCACCCTTGACTCCGAATCCAGCCATTTCTTGCGCTCTGGTACGTCACGCAGATTAGCTTTACTAGACATTGTGAGAAGGACGAGCTATATGAGCGCGCAACAGGTCACGGTTCACGGAGATGGCATGGTCGCGGAGTCCAAATGACAATAGTGTGGGAGGTATGGAAGGGAACGTAGTTGGTGAATGTGACGGAGAGCATGAGACACGGGTATTGTGTGGTACAGGCTTTCATTGTGAACGAACTAGGATTCAAGTTCGTGTATGGAGATGGGATGTACCAGTTGGAAAGAACCTAATGCAGCCTGCTTATTATTACAAGTCCGATGATTGGTTACTCCACCAAAGGCTCAGTGTCGACGCGCCGAGGTCTTGGGACTTACATAATTACAGCCGCGGAATGCATCCCCATGGGACTGCTCAATTGAGCGAGTCTGATCATCGATCCACGGCGATATGACCTTGAACATACCGCGATGGGCGTGGTCCATTCTAGACTGGTGACCAGTCCATCTAAAAGAGGTCGCGGCTGCCTCTTCAGTCGGACTGGTCACCAGTCTAGGTCCATTCACCCAAGCAGCATGGTGAATTCAACGTTATATCCATCGAGTTAGACTACATAAATATATACTAGAAAAACATGGATTTACGGTTTCCCACCTCCTCTGGCGCCTCCGACAAGCCACAACTATGGCAAAGGATGCTTCTTCTTTCTAGGGCAGCCCAAATGACGTTCACGAATGTGCCTGACGAAATACTTGCGCTTCAACCATTTGGAACATCCCTCCCACAGGCAGCAAACTAGGATATCCTCGTTCAAATTATTGATAGCATGGAATGTCCGGAAATGTGCGGGAACACTCTCCGGTGTGATCTGAACATTGCAGGTCCCGGAGTTACCCATGCCAATCCACTGACAACGTGCCGTCGCCGAGATCGGGTGGGATAGTGTCGTGGTTATATGGGCATGTGCTTCGGCCGTTTGCGTTGCCTATTGGCCCGCCATAAGTATACAGAATGCTTGAGCGAACGAGTGCACCAACCACTTTGGCTTCATTCCTATTAACAATTCCGTACAATGCATCTGTTTCACGCTGAGGTTCAATTTCGAATGTGGGCCCCGAGGCGATCATGTTGGGAAGTAGTGCAGGGTACCAGTGCATATAGGCATCAGCTGATTGTGCATATGCAAAGTTATCTGCACTATGGGCCTCCACCGCAGGTATGATGTCAATCTATGGGTGATATCAACTTCCGGTCGACACGAGATGATATTGTGGATCATACATACAGGTATAGCAACTGGTGTGCGATCAACACTGGTTCCGTACAATATCTCCATTTGATGGCTAAGTTCTCGTTGGTATGGGGACACAGGCTCCGAGGTGACCGTGTTCGCAAGGAATGTAGCACACCAGTCCATATATGCGTTGACTGGCGATGCTTCCGCAGAGTGTCCTGTACCAGGGCTATATTCTTCCGTGCTAGCTGTGGTGCCACTCTATCATGATGGACAGCACTCGTTAGCCAGTGAAGTGTTCAGAAGCCCAGATTTTGAACCCACCAAAGGCACCGATTTGGCACCAAAGCTATAGCCAATAGCTTCATGCGTCAGGTTCAATCCATGACTCGGTTGGTGCTGGTACGGAGTGGGCATAGATTGAGAGGGAATCGCAGGGTGACAAGGGTGGGCTCCCATACTTCCACCTCATATATAGGGCAAACGCCCTCCATATTGGAGAGCTATCTTCCTGAGGGGGTTATCCACATAGAGACACTAAACGATTAGCACTAAATCGAGGTTTCCCCAGTCAAAACATGTGTCTGGTCGGAGATTTGAACTGTTCACATCGGGCGTCGTGGCACCTCGACGATCGCGGGATATAGCACTAACCAAGTCTTTAGGCAAGTCTGAATGGGGCAAGGCGGACGTGACGGAAATGTGTCGGACACATACGATAGGTGACAGTGGGTCCGAGGGACAAATCATCATCTATACGACAACCAAATTACCCACAGAACCGACCGTCACAACGGGATTAGCAATATTTAGGATGTTCCAGATGAGAATCAATAATATGAAATATAATTTACCATTTGGGCCACGAGTTTGTTTCAGCTTCGAGATTGTGAAACTTTCAAGTTTATGCACCTGCGTAGACGTGTCCCGAACATGAAATCCAGACTGCAAGAGAATGTGTACGAAAAAAATTTGGGGTCCACATGGGGGTTGGCTGACTGAACTTCAAGTTCAAGTTTAAGTTCAGTACTTAAAGTTTGGGTTTGGTTGTTCGAGATATTGTTAACCTGAACCGGTAATGATCTGATTAGCACACCTACCTTTTGCATTTTGGCTCTGTCAATGGTGGGTGCCCGCGTTCCCAACTCACGGTTGCTATTGATCCCGAATCAGGCCATGTGTCACAGACTATGTTTTTGGTTCCCTCTCTGTGCCGTGCAAGCAGTTGGGATCTAAGTTATCGATCCTTGGTCAGATCGGACTTCTGTGGCTTCGTGTTTTCAATGATAGCTGGTTGAGATATTAGGATTATATTTGCAACAACGAATTTCTAGGTATACATTTTTTTAAAAGCATCGTTGAGAAACTGGCCCTTCATCTAAATTTTGCGTGTTGCCTGTGGTAACCGGTGTCCTGAAGTCTTATCAACTAACCATTTCACTGATATGATCTGGAGTGCTTAGTATGGAGCGATTCACGGAGATGGCGTCATTGGCGTGGACGGAGTGTTATCGTGTGAATTCGTAGCTACCTCCGATATGATACCTTGTCCGCTATCGCGAATAACATTTGACGTCCGAGTCATGCCTGATCAGCAAGCCCCGGCACCCAACTTTCGGCACCCAACTTTTCAACACTAGTCAGAACCCTGTTGGAGGAAGCGACTAAAGGAATGAATATAAACAGTTATAAACTCCAGCCAAGTAGGAATGAGGCTCAATGCACCTAAAGGAACTTGAACGAACATAAACTAGAGATCTGCACGGGTACGGGTAACTCACCACGGGTCAGGGGTACGGGTATGCACGGGTACGGGAGGCTTTGGAAAGATGATGCGTACCCTGTTATCATTCCGAAGTTGTTCAGTACCAATTAGCAAACTAAAAATGCCGAACATGTCCCTTGATTCGGAATGATAACGGTGTACTACAAACTCCCCATGTACCCACATGCGGGTACGGGTACGAGTGTCTATATACGGTAAGTCATGGCTCGGTGTCAACGCGCCCTCTAACGAGTACCGGCTGTATATCGAACTATCCTCACTTCCGACCAACACAGAGAGTGCTGGCGTTGGGCTTTCGCTGTTCTCTCTCATTCCATCACTGCGGCTGCGATACTGGCCGCATTGATCGAAAAAGCGCCATAAATATCCTGTCGTACTTTGTCGCTCATTATCGATATTATCCTCGAGTTGGGACCGACGCCGCCATCCATTACCCGCACTCGCTCTTGATACGACATTCAATGTGGTCAAGTGTCTTGGCTGTGCACCAAACCCAATGACCAGGTATCGGCACTAATCCCGGCGTTTTCAGTGAGCGTCTTGTACATTGACCGAGAAAGCGCTGACCATGAACATCCTGTCGCAGGTACTACTATATCCTCGAGTCAGGATTTGGGACCAATACCGCCCCCCATTCGCTCGCACTACCCACCGTTGCCAAGTATCTCGGGTGTGTGCCAAACTCCACCACTGTCTTGACAGGAGCCAAAGTTCTGTGCGTTTAGCAGCAACCCGCTGCGGATGTGATTATGGTCTCCTATACCCCTCGACTTATTCTGAGACATCGTCATCGACGGCGACTACGTACTAAGTGACATAAAGGGCAGTATCAAAGGCGGCATAAACGTTCGCATCCCAGCCATTTGGTCGAGCAGGCAATATTTGTAAGCACTGTTATTTCCTTCAAGTTCTGCCAATCCTCGCCCCGGATTCACCCCCATCCTCATAATGGATTGCCCCAAACTGCTGACGCCAGCGCAGGATGGCAACGACGCAGAATGACATCATGGTGTCGCGCTGGACCAAGGATTGCGTTCGCGTGCGTGGACGGGTAAACAGAACAACGATCTCAATCCGTGAGGGTCTTTTGGAACGGTGCAACAGGTTGAGGTGACGCGAGAGGTGACGAAGCTGTTCACGGAGATGTCACAGTCGCGGAGTCCAAATTACGAGGGAGCGGAGTGTGGGTATGGAGGGGAACAAGGTGAGCGTGAGGCATGGGTATCGTGTGGTACAGTGTGCTTTCATTGTGAACGAACTGGGGTTCGTGTATGGAGATGCGATGTATTAGTTGGAAAGAACCCAATGCAGCCTGCTTGCTATACGGTCCAGGCACTGGCGAGGGGTACAAGTCCGATGATCGGTTGCTCCACCAAAGGCTCAGAAGGTGA
>JBBPRQ010000335.1:0-34347 GCA_038093095.1 Boletus insuetus | reverse complement strand
GTCTGTCAGGGGAACTGGGAAGATCAGCGTAAGTGCCATACAAGCTTTTCCTCCAGCTGACACCGATCGGTACCAAGTTCCAGACCCAAGATGCCAAGAAAATGTACGCTGCGATATGCAGACTAGAAAAAGCCACCTGGTCCAAGTGGGAGCTCTCTGGGGAGATGATGGACATATTGAGCTTGAGCGAAATGCTACGGAGGAACCAGAAACGGTGGAAGACCCTCGCGCATGGTCGGCGGAACCGGAATTGGGACCCTGTACACCAGAAGTGTCTATCTTGTGCTGGGTTGGAGGATTCAAAGAAGTGTATTCAGTATCTCCGGGTTCATGATACTGGCTTGAAGGACATCCTTGAAAATAAGCTGATTGTCCCAGAGGAAGAGAATGTGATAAGTCCACTGGTATGTCCATTTCTTGTCATACCCAACAACTCTTATACATTTCATTTCTGACGCAGAAGGGCTCTTTGAACGCCATTGCGGAAAAATGTGTGCCGTTAACAGACCTCAACCTTGACCCCATCATGTTTGATCAGCATACCTATGACCGATGTGGCCAGTTTGTCATCCACCTACTCGACAACCATACAGGAGAGGAGGTCAGTTTCAAGCTTTGTTTAATTTCGATTCTAAGTGTGTTTCGTGCACCCAGATCGCTGGAGTTGTTTTTCACTTACTTGAAGATGACGAAATTCAGCGGCTGAGGGAAAACCAAGCCAAGATAAAGACGTTGACGGCCAAGCTAAAACGCCGAAAAGCATTCTCTGACTGGGACTACGGTGAGATGCGTGCCCTCGGATCACGCCAACCTTCCAGAGGACGACCCGGGGACGGCTACGCGCCTTATCCTGCCAGCAATGTCCTAACCCGGGAGGACATTCGTACGCTTTTCTCCCATGCATTGGTCTGTCTGCTTTTACCGCTGTTGTTCGTGCACCAGAATGCCTGACGGATGTCTCACAGGACATCGAGTGCCTACTTGCAAAGCTCGAGATTCATGCTCCCTCGGTGGTGAAGGAGATGAAGGATCTGGGGTGAGAAGCGAATGTACTCAGTCACTACGGCGTTACAGCATTCCATTGTTGGAACTATATAGTACCCCAGCATTTCGACAAGGACGCCTCTTGGACTGTCTCGTATCAATTAGTAAAGTCAGATTGCATGCAGGACGAGTTCAACTTTTCCTTGGCCCACTGGGGAAAGATGTTGCAAACCGTGGAGAATTGCGCTTGGTGAGTCATCCTCCAGTTTCCCGTTCATCGGATCCTTATCCGGCCACAGGTGGTTCCAAGGTGAACACTTGCACGGCACCATCGCCCCTCGAGCCTCTACGTTGCGTCGAGGTAAACATCTCTCTCAAGGAATCGGAATTGGAATTCCACGCAGGAGTATGGACATGGCCAGGAAATATGCACAGGCTCGATGGAGCTGGCAACACCTCTGTGAACATTGGGATGTCAACCTGTAGTCTCTGAAAATTTGCCCACCATGAATGATGAATACAATCCACCACCTTCTGTGTGTATCTGTGTCGCTGTGAATCAGAGCATACACAAACGTCTGAAGCACCACGGCTTTTTTCTGGTGTCGGCTTTTTTCTAACCCACTAAAGAACGCGTATGTATTTCATGGACAGCATCGTGACAAGATCCCGAGGGAAAAATAGAACGCGTCTAGATCAAGTCCCTAAGTCTAGATCGTCCTCCTCATCTGTCCGACCTGAAGCTCCACCTTTGCGAGTATGGTCCAAATCTGGGACTCGATTTCTTGTAGAGCATTCCACCTCCTTTCCAGGTCTGTTAAATGAACTCGCAACTCGTTAGTGAGCTGGCTCAGGGCTGCTACGCTGTCTTGCGTCGTGAAATGCTGGGATGAATCGGTTTCTTCCTGAGCGGAACGAAGGGGTAACGCCCCTGATTTCCTCAGCCAGTGGATGACAGTATGTCACAAGAACCTAACCCACCTGTGATCGTACATCCAATTTGGGCTGAGACACACTCCATGCATGCATGTTTGTCACCAGGACCCTGAGGCCACACACACGCTGAGCCACGGGATCTGCATGCATCACAATTAGTGAGAACAGGAGACCAAAACTTGTCGTATCCGTCACTGTCAACATTAGTTATGAGACTGGTTTCTCAACTTTACCTAGCCCTAGGGTAAATGTTTTTTTCACTGAAACATGCTTGTAACTGCATGTCAGGAGTCCAGGACTCCCACTGTGCACACCATTGCTTGAATCATGTGACCTCACCACACCACCATATACACTGTTGCTTGGATCATATGACCTCACTACATCACCAAGCAGATGGGAGTCCTGGACTCCCACCATGTACACCATTGCTTGAATCATGTGACCTCACCACACCACCAAGCAGATGGGAGTCCTGGACTCCCATTATGCACACTGTTGTTTGGATCATGTGACCTCACCACACTACCAAGCAGATGGGAGTCCTGGACTCCCACCACGTACACCATTGCTTGAATCATGTGATCTCACCACACCACCATGTACACCGTTGCTTGGATCATGTGACCTCATCAACACCACCAAGCAGATGGGAGTCCTGGACTCTCATTGTGCACACCATTACTTGGATCATGTGACCTTACCACACTGCCAAGCAGATGGGAGTCCAGGTGGCTGTATTCTGATCCCCCTGTGGTTCTGGTGATTCCAAGGTCAGAACCATGGGGAACATTCCCCAAATGAATCAGGAATGTGAGTGGGAGTCCAGGACTCCCACCTGCATGGCTGTATTCTGGATCCCTCCGTGGTTCCGGTGGTTCCAAGCTCGGAACTGTGAGGATCATTCTGCAAATGAATCAGGAATGTGAGTGGGAGTCCAGGACTCCCACCTGCATGGCTGTATTCTGGATCCCCCATGGTTCCGGTGGTTCCAAGCTCGGAACTGTGAGGATCATTCTGCAAATGAATCAGGAATGTGAGTGGGAGTCCTGGACTCCCATTGTGCACACCATTACTTGGATCATGTGATTTCATCAATCCCACTGTGCAGGTGGGAGTCCAGCATGGCTGTATTCTAGATTCCCTTGCGGTTCTGGCGGTTCCAAGGTCGGAAGTGCACAGGAACATTCTGCAAATGAATCAGGAATGTGAGTGGGAGTCCTGGACTCCCACTGTGCACACTGTTGCTTGAATCATGTGACCTCACCACACTACCGTGCAAGATGGGAGTTTTGGACTCCCATTGTGCACACCATTACTTGGATCATGGGAGTCCACAGCTGTATTCTCAGGACTAGGAACCTTTTGCAAATTAGAAATATGAGAGGGATTCCTGGACTCCCACTGTGCACGCTATTGAATTATGCGACCTCACCATGCTACCATGCAGATGGGAGTCCTGGACTCCTGCCATGCACACCGTTACTTGAATCATGTGACCTCACCATATCACCACGCAGATGGGAGTCCTGGACTCCCATTGTGCACACCAATACTTGGATCATGTGACCTCACCACACCACCATGCATGGTGGTGTTCTCAGATCACATGACCCAAGTCTGAAGCGGTCACGAGATCCAAGGATACTGCTGCACAGGCGGGAGTCCTGGACTCCCACAGATGCTTGGGTCGTGTGATCTGAGAACACCAACACCCAACTGCACAGCAATGTGGTGAGATCACATGATCAAAGCAATGGTGTGCATGATGGGAGTCCAGGACGTCCCTCTCATATTCCTAATTCTAATTCATTGCCCAAGGTTCCTGCATGGTTCCGACCTCGGAACCACCGGAACCACCGGGGGAAGTTTCCTGGTCCTGAGAATACAGCCATGCAGGTGGGAGTCCAGGACGCCCACTCTGCACACGGCTGCTTGTGTTCATATTCCTGCGCCCTTCTGACCTCAGAGCCACCGGAACCTTAGGAGAAAGTTGCCTACACCTGGAATACAGCCATGCCTGTGGGAGTCCTGGACTCCCACTCTCTACCCACAGATGCTTGGGTCATGTGATCTGAGAATCCTGACTTGCAGGAGTCCAGGACTCCCACTCTGCACCCGGCTGCTTTGTTCATGTGACCGGAGACAGCAGAGCAAGCGTCAATATCCTTGGTCCTACCTCCCCTGCAGCCATTCCTCCATTACAGCTAAACCAAAAGCTTTCGTTCATGTTCACCATAGATTTTGGTTTACCTTAGTTTATGGGGACAAATAGTAGGCTAACACTGGATCTGGCCATTTTCATTGGTGGCGGCACCCTCCGTTGCTGCAACAATAAATGGTCCGGAACCATCGACACATTCCCCAGGCTGTAAAACAGCAGATCATCACTATGTCAGCTCATCTGAGGCCCAAGGACATCTCTCGAGCCACAGGCACAAGCACACAAACTATTTGATGCACCAAGAAGCTTTGGCGGCAAACCAGCACTGTGCAGAGCACACCAATCAACCCCGGATGAAATCGCAAGCTAAATTCACTCGATTTAGCAGTAAGATCCATGTTTATATTGTTGAACTCACCTTATATGGTCAATCTAGTTTCTCGAGGGCTGTATCAAGCAGACACCAGACACCTACCTCTTGTCAGGACCTTACCTCAACGACCCAAGATATCACCCCTACATGACAGTCTCAAGCGGACAAGGAGACGAGGAGAAGAAATAGGTATATCGAAGACTGGGGAAAACCCAGTCACATAGCCACTACAACATATATACAGTACGAAGGGGAATGGAATGTAGATGACTAATCTATGGAGACCAACCAGAATGACTCGGAATCAGAACGTCGGAAAAGACGGAAGAGATAAGTTCTAACATCATCCCCCATTTAAGGGTCGATGTCCCGGCGACCTAGGATAACAGGGATTGGCAAAGGGATTGTACGAGGTGGAATTCTGCTAAGGCTGCACGTTGGCAAGTGCATTTTGCAGCACGCTTGCTCTTTGGGGCTGAGGCAGCAACGGTGATCGGTGGGGACAACGTAGACAGCACTGTAGGTGGAGTAGCACCGTTCACCACAGGGGAATTAAGCACAGTGGCTGTGCGTGCTATGTGTAGCCATGATGCGTCGAAAAGTTGGTCAGGGAGAAGGACCTGTAGAACAGGCGATGCGGCGCGGGAAGTGGTAGGCAACGGTGGGGGTGAGACAATCCATTCATGATCGTTTTCATCATACCAATAAACGTCGTCATATGTGCCGAGTTCGTAGTGATTTCCATATTGATCGAACACCAGAATGCCACGTTGGAGGAGTCATTTAAGTTCCGGGTAAGAGAACTCTTCGGGAAGCATAGTAACTGCACTTTCTTCAACAGGGGACTGTTCAAAAGCAGCCGGAAATGGTGGCGGAGGTGAAGATGTGGATTGCATCGAAAGGGCAGGGGAAGGTGGATGAGATGCGACACAGCCATCGTCCAAGACAGGAGTAAATGGCATTGCAGAGGACACTGGAGGTGATGGCGGAAGTGGAGACGCAGAACACGCCGTGAGTGGAGATGATGGACGAGGTGTAGCATAGCCATCGCTCGGGTTGGGTGTGGAAGGTGTCTCAGAGGAGACTGGAGATGAGACTGGAGATGATGGTTGATTGTGGAGCATCCGAGTCAATTGACCAATGTCCATGGGGACACCTTAACCTCCGAATGTTCCCGGAGTGTTAGGACCAATATCAGGTCCAAGTGATAGTCGTTCCATGGGTGGCATCAAGTCCACAATGGGTCCATCCTCCCACGATGCCTCGAGACTCTGTAAGAGGCCAGTTTGATTGGAGGTTACCTCAACTGGCATAAGAGTGGGGTCGATCATAGGCCACGATGCGACTGGGAGTGCTGCGGGAGTAGGCGCAGGGGTGTTTGGTAAATGGGCCAGTGAACAGATTGGAGAGTCAAAACGAGAGGCCCCACCAATGGGCAGCAACGGGGCGTGGACCGAACTGACACGAGGTCCTCGAGGGCGGTTTGCATACCGTGGCGCACAGTGACTACATTGAGCGATAAAATGCTCGACATCCTTCCGCAGACGCGGCCAGTAATAGGTTTTCCTAATGAAATCACGAGTTGCCTTAACTCTGTGATGCCTTTCGTTGCTTTCGTGCGCAGACTTAATGACACGATCTCGGAGTGTTTGAATGTTTGGAATGTATAAAATGTCGTCCCAGTGGATGAGGCCATTTCTCTTTGACCAATGGGGTTTATTGAGGATGAGACCCTTGCTAGTGAAAGTCTCAAGCTTGTCCTGATTCGCCTTGATGTCGTCTAAGATCGACAGCGTGGACGCAACTTCGGAAGTAGATGCAGAGCTGTCCGTGGCAGGAATCGAAGTTTGCTTCGAAGGACTGGAAGGGTGTACAGTAGCCTCGTTACCCACCTTCTTAGCCTCGTCGGTTGTTGACGCGGTCAGTGTTGCAACAGGTGACTTGGTGGTTTGCGCCCTGCCCTTGCCTTTCGTGATAACACGAATATTGACATCGCCAACATCGATGTTGACTTCGTCATCGTCATCCAGCTTGGGAGGCGCATCAGTGTGGTATTGGATGTTAGCGTAGAGACACTTGGGAATGTTGAGGACAGGTGGCGCTCGTACTCTGACCCGCGTTTTGGGTGACTTTTCATACTCAATAACCCAGAGCATGAATTCAGCGACCCATTTCACGACAGCGTCTTTCATGACGATAACAGGGGGAATAGAGGAGGAAAGATGGTACACGCTGTATGACAGCGACAGCCGAATGCGAGAGAAGGGGTGCGTGTTGCTTCGGCTCGAAACCCAAAGTGGGTTGCACCATGAAGCTGAGTGCGGGAAGGGGGTTGGAGTTGGAGCAAAGGCCCAACAACGATGATGAGGGATAAGCTCAAGAAGCGTGTGGCGGTATCAAAGAGCACCGAATGCTCGTGGCGAAGGTAGAAAAGTCTTGACAGTGACTTGGACGGCGGGCGGGAAACTTGTGGAGTATGCATGTAGTGATGTCGGGGAGTGAGCGTTGCACATTGCTCGGCGCTCGGCGACCAGAGGTGAGTCTTCAATATTATGTCAGGACCTTACCCCAACGACCCAAGATATCACCCCTACACGACGGTCTCGAGCGGACAAGGAGACGAGGAGGAGAAATAGGTATATCGAAGACTGGGGAAAACCCAGTCACATAGCCACTACAACATATATACAGCACGAAGGGGAATGGAATGTAGATGCAAGTTGTTCTGTAACTAGAAAATATATGTCAATGAATGATGGTCACAAAAAAACATTACTCACCTGTTCGAGGCAATTTTACAGTGGCGGCAGCGTCTGTATTGCCAACGGCCCAGGTCTGAGCAAGCTGAGCGGTGTCATGATAAGCAGCCACTACTAAGAATTACTGTCAGAGGCCAGCTAATTCCTAGTGGCAACTTACGAGCCTGACTCGGAGAAGCTTGTGAAGCCAAAGGCATGGCTGCTGACATGATAGGACGAGCAGTACCGCTGGCGCCTGCAATGGCTAAGATCCATTTGTTTTGTCAGGGTTCTATGCCGGCCAAATTTGGGAACAATGTAAACACAGGTAAATTCAAATGCCAGAAGAACACGGGCAAAAGCAGTCTGACATTTTGGGTTTAGCTGTAAGTTTCAGAATGGCCCCCGGGAACTGGGCAGCTGCCACCGGAAACATCGGAACAGAGGCCAGAGCCAGCCTTCACCTTACGTATACTATCGTGCTTCACAACAACGCCATGAACATTACCCTGGAAACTTGCCTTCAGCTGACCGTGCCTTTTCTGCCTTTTCTGCCTTTTCTTTCTTTTCTTTTGGTGGGGCCTTGGCCCTTCTTGGAAGTTAATACCCTGCCTCCCTACATACCGATGACAAATAGCTTGAGCTGTACAATCCTGACCTTTCCGAGTTCCAACCCCGGAACCTTAATTCCGAAACCACTTCCGGAACGCTTCCGGACTCGGAACGTTTAGACACGGGGGAAGTACTATAGCTTTTAACCCCCTGCAGTTACAACATCTATAGCTAATTTATTATAGCATCAGGCAACTCCTTCCTTCTCTTATACTTTGTCAACCAGCCCATATGCATATGTTCTTGATTGACCTGATTCTTCAGCGTGGATTGAGGATTGATGTAGAATTTAATGGCACACAGTTTCGTGTCTGACTGATCCAGATTCATGCTCCAGTTCCCTTTTGGGGTTTCAGTCTCCGGAACTGTCGCCTAGCCCCTGCCGCACTAAACCCTTCACTTCATTCCTTGACACCTCAGTCATTTCTGCCCTCTTGGCATCGGCTGAGGTGAGTTCATAGAGTCTTACTTACATTTACCCCCAAACCCATGTACCATAGCTCCAGACTATCAGTCTCGCCCCGGACTTTAATATGAAGTTACGGGACCGAGTTGCTTCTTGAACTGTTCCCAGCATTTTCAAATAGCACTTGTAGGGTCTCGACCATGTCGTATCCCTTTTGGTACTCCCGACAGTAAAGCCGATGCAAACTACTGGAATCCTCAAATATGTGGAAGCTAGATCGGAAGGGCAACAATAGTACAGATTCTCCCCAAGACACAACCTTTTTGTTTTTATGTTCAATACATGACACTTAGTCCTCTGTGATGTCGAGTTTCATTCAGTGCCTTTCAGGGATTGGGCCTGAGCCTTGCAGATGTTACCGGATCAAATAAAAAGTTCCACTCACGTAGCCAATTGGTGTGTACTGCCCCCGATAAGATAAGTCAAACCTTCTTCCCGTAAAGCATCAATCTCCTGCCGTGGGTCCGACAGCTTAAAATTTCCATCTCTCACCTCTGACTGCCACCGTAAAACACCATGCCTTCACTGTCTATCGCTGCTGCACTGCTCATATTGGGCAATTCAGAAGGGTTACCATGGACAAGCCCAACCTGGCAGGATATAACCCATGTACTTGGTGTGCCCTGGAATACAGAACCCAGTGTGGACGCTGACGCTCAGGCTCCACATGTGCGTACCTGGACGACACGGATCGCCGAGGGCGTTAAAACATACGCCAGAAATCTCTGGTCGGCAAGTGACTTAGGAGAGCAGATCCGATATTCCAACCACAAACTCAGTGACAATGATCATGCTGGACGGACTGCATGGAACAAATGGGTTCAGGAAAACTGGGGAAAGAGGTGGAAGATGAACAATTGTGTCGATAAAGTTTTCACCGAGCACAAGTGCTCGCCCTATGATGTCATGGCACGGGCAAAGAAATGCGAGGCAAGCAATTTTTCCAAGGGGCCTAACCTTGCCCAGAGCTCACTTGTAATTTGAAGCTTCCACGTCTCGAGGATTCTCAGGTCCCAAATGTGATCACAACACCCCTCGCGCATGCTCTATTCGGTGAATCAGCATATGAAGACGATGTCAACTTCCTGGTTCCAGCAATCAAGTGCTTCGTGGATGCACTCATAGTTCAAACGTGGAATCGGTACCGGAAGGGAATATCCCGGGAGGCCCGGCAGCTCCAAAAGGACCAAGGTATATTGGAGGAAGAATGGAAAGGTGAGTCCTCCGCCGTGTACCATCGAGAGTGTTGGAAACCAAACTCATAGTTCTCTTGTTCTTTCTAGCTATCACCCAGGAAGGCACAGCCCCATCCGTCAAGATGATCAAGTCATACCTCACTCGCCTTCGCCGTGTTTTCACCATCCTTGTCCGGTACCAGGACAAAAAGACTACAGATGACCTTGAGGCGAAACAGAAAATGCTGGAGGCCATGCTTGCCAGTGCTCTGAATGATGATGCTGATAAAGACATTATAGACAGTGAGTCTCGTCTGATATGGTCGACGTGGATCATGTCTCGATGATGCTTGCCTTAGAGTTACCCAAGGTTCTAAGAGAAGCTCTCGGAAAACTCGCTTCCGAGCAAGATGTCCGGGACATCGAGCGACTTGTTAGAACTGCTCTCGAGAACCTTGGATCTAACAATGCTGAAATCCAAGTCGAATTTCCTGAAGGTCGTCCCATCAATTTGTTCTGGAAGGAAGGCACGGAAGATCTATCGGAACTATCGGAAGACCAAATCTGGTCTTACCTCGGTTTCCAGGATACCCAAGCGCTCCCTTTCTTCCAGAAATACACCGATCCAGATGGAATAATAGATCCATGGAGTGAAGAAGGTGAGAGGTGGCTTGCCTCCGAGACCAATCCTCGTGAGCCCTTGAGCCCCCGCTGGCATCAACTTGTTGGCATTTATCGCATGCTCGAGCGCGCCTTCGAGGGTGAACCTGTACTTCTCATGGATGGCGTCGGTATCGGAAAGACCCTGCAGGTCATAGGTATCATCGCATGCTTAGCCTTCTACCGTCATTTCTTCGACAAAAATGGCACGTTTCCTGGCGCCTTTGGTAGGTTTACACACAATTCTCTGTTCCCTCTGTTCTAACCCCATCACAGCCAACAAGAAATGGCAAGGTCAGGTCGGTAACATACCTGACCGCCCCTTCATCATCATATGCCCAGTCAACCTTCATGCCCAGTGGTCACGGGAGATCAAACGATTCCTCACACGTGGCTCTTTTGACCTGTTCCCGTATACCGGCAAGCCAAGGACTCGCAAAACTTGGTGGGTCGACATTTTCACGAAGAGCCACCATAGCCCTTCTCATCGCATCATATTGGCCACGGAGAAAGTGAGTCACAGTGACCGCCAACGACTCCTTGCTGTACCCTAAACTCCTTTTCATTTTTCTTCCAGGCTCTCCAGGAGGATGCATCCACCATACTCTCAGATATAATTCGGAATGTTGAGGGAGAACCCCAGAGATCCTGGTCATATGACAGTAATGTCGGCTCCACCGTTTATAACCAAGACTATCTTGCCATGATTATGGACGAGGCTCACGTCGTACGCAAGTTCAACAAGTTGCACACTGCAGCATATGCTCTCCGTTCCCGCTCATCCTTCACGGTAGCCATGACAGCCACCCCAGTCATGACAAAATTGCAGGTATGCATTCCCTGGTCATTTCCTGTCTCGTACATAATATCCATGATCTTCCCATAGGATCTATGGGTCATGGGTCATTTCATGGGCATCGGCCCCTTTTTCAACAAAAGCCAATATGACGAGGTCCAAAGGGAATTGATCCGCGCACAGGCCAAAGATCGCAGGACTGAGCGCCAGTCTGACGAGGCTGGAAACCACCTTCGTGCCCAACTTGCTGGCGAATGCTCTCACGACCTAACCAAGACCGAGTACCATCCCTGTGTTCAAAAGCACATCCCTTTTATTAGAGACACTTTTTCAAAGCATGTCATTCGCCGCACCCTTGATTCGATTGACTATCAGGGACACAAGATTTTTGGCCTGAGACCCTACTGCGAGCACATCATGCTCCTGGAGCTACGTGAATGGGAGAAGAAAGCCTTGAGTTCTCTCACTGATCAGATGATAGAGAGTAAGCCGGCAACCACACTTATCAGCTCCACGAGCGTGAGTTTCTATTCCCTGGTTCTCCTTGCCCCCAGCCTCTACTTCCGAACGTCTTCCGATGCATTCCGATACTTCCGTCCCGGAACTTCTAGCTAACTATTACTATTCCCTCAGAATTTCTATATCGACTTTCGTCGTGGGCTCCTACATCCACATATGAGCCCTCGTTCCCCCACCCATAGCTGGAGAAAGCCTTGTTCTATCGGTGAATGGCAGAATATGGCCTCTACCAAGCTCGACGTGCTTGCTAAGATATTGCATCACCATCTCCAGCAAGACAACGCCAAGCCACTCAGGGTCTCTGATGATGGTCAAACCCTGGAAATAGATGATTCCGCTGTGGCTGAGGAGGTCCACCAAGCTGAGTGTGATCGAGTGGTTATCTTCTCTGTCTTCCCATCCTCGAATGCTGCGATTCGCGACGTATGTCCCATCCATATATCTGCTCTTTTTGTACTCAGGCCATGCATCTATCCAGGTTCTCTCACTCTACGACATCAAGACAGTAGAGCTCAATGGAAAAACCCCCCATAACAAGCGCAAGTCTGTTCTCAACGAGTTCAGGTCCTCCACCCGTGATGCTGGCGCTCGAGTGCTCATTCTATCCATGGTCGGAGCTGTCGGTCTTAACCTGGCATGTGCCAATGTAATGGTCGTTGCTGTCCGTCCTTATTTCCCATCTGCATCGCTGCCCTTAGCTTAACCGTCTGTATAGGATACCCTCTGGTCTGCGTTGGACGATGAACAACTGCGTGGCCGTATTTATAGGTTTCCTCAACAAAAGCAGGTTCACTTCTATCGCCTGGTTGCCCGAGGAACTCTAGATGTCTTCCTCAACAACCTTGCCTTCGACAAAGGCATGCTCCACCTCGCCTTTGTGGGAATGGATGACAAGACACGTTTGTCCAGCCATTGTATTCCATGCTTTCTCATAATTCACTTTACATTTAGTGTCATTATTCAACAGAGATGACTCCACCTTCGATCCTGCCAGAGCCTCAGAAACAGACCCGGAAGACCCGGAACATCTCGCCCAGAACCCTCCTCAACCTCTGCAGCGAGCTAAGATCAGGGGAATAAACTCAAAACGACCTCCATCTCCTGTGCGCCCTTCCACTAAACGCAGTGCACCAACATCCCCTGTCTCTGCCGAGCGTGTTCCTGTAAATCCTAAAAAGTTAAAGCAGGTTACTGCTGGTACTTCCAATTCTACAGGTATGCAAGGAAAGGGGAATGAGGGTTCTTCCAGCGCCTTGTCAACTTCTGCTCACTGTTCCACCACATTTCAAAATCGGGATGACGATCTTGAGATGTTGGATGGGACTCAAGACATCACCCCTGGTGCTTGCACTTCTACAGCGGTGCCAGAAACGGAGAGAGAACCTGAGGAAGAGTCCAACCAAGCAATTCCAAGTTCCCCTATTGCCTCGTTGACTTCCACCATGCCCCCTGGCTGGAATGTTGATCTTGAAATGGACAATCAGAGCCAATTGATGGTGGACCTGTTTGGAGACTGTTCCGATGAGGAGAGAACACTTCCGGAGATCCGCACGCTGGATTTAAGCGGCGGGGCAAATTCTTCATCCTGGCCCCATTCCTCTGAGTGCTCCTCCATTGCTGATTTGCCACCATCCCCTTCATCCTCCCCCACTCCATCTCACCAGGGCCAAACATTTACAACAGGAGTCAAACCACGCCATCCAGCACACCCCACACCTACCACCAAAGGTCCCTCGAATTCTTCCCAGCCCCCTACCGTAGAACATATCGGGGGTATGCCCCTCATCCCTGGCAGCATGCGTCGGTTCAAGGGCAGCGGTCGTCAGAGCCATGGAAAGGGAAAACGTAAAGAATAGATAGATACTCGAGCCCCAACTTGACATGACCAATGAATGAAACCTCCAGAGTCGGTTAGATTTATTGTTACAAATAAAGAACTCCCGAGGTCACGAATTTGCACTACCGTGTCCCAACTTTCACCAGGACCTTGGGCCGCAGGGCATGGAGCTGGGTCTGAGAGTTCGGAACGCCGGAACGCTGGAGCTTTGGCTCGTTGTTAGCACCCCCAAATTCAGGCCTTCCGATTAGAACGGCAGCCTCCCCCACATTAGTCCTTAGCCCCTTCTCGGGCTTCCTTAGGTTCTTTGATCCGACCGCGAAGCCCCGTGGGCCTGGACAACTTTACGTAATTAGGCTCCGTTCGCCCTGTTGAACGTTGCTGCGGAAAGGCCTTTCTGATGGCCTTCCCCACATTAGTCCATTCTTTGGCCTCCTTTGGTTCTTTGATCCCACCCTGAAGTCATGTGGACCCTAACGTATGCTTAACGTCGTAACCTGGTTTTTGATCTAATATAACCGAGTCACCCAGTCAGTATTGACCGAACTTGGTAACCTGGTCTGCCGTTCAATTTCCCCGCATCACGCTTATTCTCGTGCTCATTTTCCCACTACTTTCCCCAACTTTCTAACGATGCCCAGCCGAGCTTACCCCGATGATCGTTCGGACGAGCCTGACCAATTGACACTTTCCGAATTTGTGGAGGAAGCCGCAGGGTACTACCAAAGAATGGGGCGTGGTCGGAACAACGAACTCAAGTTTCTCAAGTTCATTCTAGCTGGTCGGCGCGGTTTGCAGCTAGAAACACAGGATACCATCACCCTCAACATGATGCAGGGCCAACCGGATATCCGCAACGTCACAGCGACTCGTGATTTCGATTCGTTGATCGGAACGACCAAGACCCTCCCCTACCGGGTTGCCCTTACAGTCTGGCCTGTACCCTCCTTCAGGGACACACTTGTTACGAACAACCACGTCAATTCTCTTGCCATGGATGAGCATGTGGGTCCCCCATCCTATGCACATGGTCATGTACAGATTTTCATTCCGAGCAGAATAACGGTGTTTATGTTCCCATGCACACCATCCCCAACGTAGCCCTAGGAAAGGTCGCGAACCGGTCTGCTGTCCGCGTATTCTTTCCTCGAATGTATCAGAGAGCAGAGTCCAAGAAGATCCCGACAACAGATCTGCAGTTGATATATAACCGGTGTCTCCGTCCCCTCATCCTACGCCTCATGCCCAACCAAGGGAGTCATTGGCCTCAGGACTACAAGTCTGCAGTAGAAACCAGCCGAGATCGCGCAGGTCGTCTCCACCTCTCATCTCTCGATATACCTGCACATCTTCTTAACGAATTCTCCCGCTCGTACTTGGAGCGGGTTCAAACGCTCCGTCCCTATTTCCGCGATGCCTACTTTGGTCATGAACTGCGTGGTTGGAAGGGGGCGACAGTCCACAATCTGGATGGCGCTGATGAAGAGCATGGAGGGGATGGTCAGCATGGTCCTATCTATGAGCATGTCAATGCTCTGGAGGATCTGACCAGAGTTCTGGACTTGGGTTTGATCAACCAGGATCAGTGGTTGGTTGACGTTGGATTGGAATTCGGAATCCCCGGAAGGGTCGTTACCTGGCAAACCCGCGGCCATAAAGCCCTCGTTCAATACCTTCTTCCTGACCTTGAGAATGTTGGAGAGGTGCTTCGCAACAACCGACATTACTTTGTTGACAACCAGATGCATCTCAAGGACCTCGCCGGCTTCCGCTGGACCCCACATACACACTCTGAGGTCATTCACTACATACAGGCCTATACTACTGAAAAGGCCGTCTCGTATCAGCTTCACCAAGGCATCTTTTCCCACAGGAAACCTTCGGAACTGCTTGCCGATCGAGTTTGCCAGAAGCTCAAGCAGGATCTTGAGCAGCAGAGCGAGATCCTTTACGCTTGCACTGGAGACGCGGAGAGAAGGGGCGATAGATCTAGACCGCAAGAAGGCTGTGCGAGGCTGGAAGTCCGAGTTTCCTTGGCGCATGTGCACGATGTGTTGACCCGATTCCCTCCCCGACTCATCAATCGTACCATGGTCCAAATCCCTGCTAACAATTGGTGGTCAGCGAATCTCTTACTTTTCATTGAGAGACCAAACTCATTATAGACTCTCTGTTCTTTCCTGCAGGTATTTGAAATTCCTCCGCCTCGCCGCAGTCTATGCCATCATTTCCAATTTTTCCGACACCCCACCAAAGAATCGCTCTTCTGAGAGCACTCTTGCCCTCGGCGCCATGGCCATCTGGATTCTTAACGGGGTACATCGCACTCCGGACTATCATCTGCGTAACTTGGCCAAGCAGACCTGTCCTGAGGTCCTCAAGGACCCGAACGCTGATCCCGAGGATCCGAATGCTCGCACCCAACCCCTTATGTATGAAGCTGGGGTGTATTTCCTATGTGATGTGGTATGGGACACGAGCACACATGTCTATCGGATTCCATATTCCAAGACCTACGAATCCAATGTGATCCCTCAAGCATATGAAAAAGGCACAATGAACGAGCTTCGTCACATAGTTGGAGTTGCCGTGCTCCAACCAGCACACAGACGATCACATGCCCAACGCACCAACAACCGTACCTCAAATCAAACCATCGAAGTTCGTTCTATCCGACCTCGAGAGCAACCTCTCCCGGAGATTGGCCACTCTCTCGACCGTCTTCCTCTTCCTGATCCTGCTCACCCTCAGGGTCCTGATGTTGACTATTTTCATCAACATGGCGGGGGAAATCGTCCCCCCATTCCTCCTGACGACGATGCAGAACCAGAGCCAGATAATCCCCTGAAGAGCCGCGTTCAGCTCATCTTGGAGCAAATGTTCTATGACATCCTCCAAGAATCCCCTAACCGCAAAAGCCACTCCCAGGGACCATGGACCAACATCCCTCTCACTCTCAGAGAAGAGCACGCGACAGAAGATCTCTATCTACGCCTTGAATTCCCCTTTGATGCTGTCCAGTACATGCTCTGTACCCCAGAGCTGTGGCTCAAACAGTTCGATCACTTTTTCCCTCTCACCGTTCCTACACACCCCCTTCAGAACTTCAGAAAGTGCCGCTATTTCAATTCCTATCTCTCCCTTATACAACAACTTCCTCCGCGAAGGCTAGCCCGGGTTCGTGCTGAGCTCCGAACGAAATTCAATTCGCTCACCTGGGTTCCATATACCGAATCTGATCGCATGTGGTGTACCAGAAAAATGCGTTCTTCGAGATGGCAATCTCTTCCAGCTGGGGGTGTGGAAGGGCCAAAAATCGCCATCAATCCCGCTGTCCGCCCAGCTCTTCATGGCCGACCTAGACTTCGCCCACCTCCAAGGGTGGATGAACTTGCGCCCCATCTAGGAGAAGGAGATGATGATAGTCTCATCGAGGATGGCGCTGATGACGAGAACGAAATCCATTCCGATGACCCTTAACTTCCTCGGGTCGGCCCCGCCCTTCCTTCCGACGTTCCGACGTTCCGACGTTCCGAAGATCTCAGAACTCCGTATAGAGGATTTGCCTGAGGATGTTGGGGAAGACTAGTAGCGAACTTATATTGGATACATTCAAATTTTCATACATTTCTGGTTCTTACCTGTATATAAAATGTTGGTCCAGAATTCCCGACCTACTTCCGGCCGCAGCTTGCTTCCGGTGATTCCGGTAGTCCCCGGGTGGGGGGGCCAAACCCAAAGGGCGGAAATAAATCTCACAAGTTTGGAAAGCTATGGGACAAGGTTTACGGCCCTCTGACCAGCCTGTAGATGGCGTCATTTCCAACCCAAATACTAAGTTGTATACTATCGTCAACAGGCGTTGGGTTTCATTGTTCACCCTTGACAGGCTTGGTCCACCATCCAAACATTCCAAAGATAACGATAACATACTTTCCTGTGTTCAATATGTAGGCAAGCCCGTATGAATGCTGGATGCACCCCCTATGCAACTTGATCATCAAAGGCTATGTTCCACCACTCTCTACCTCTCTCGTTTCTGATGCCCATCACTTCTGCAATGCGGTGATTGGACTGAAATATCATTCCAAGTTCATAATTATTACCGTATTAACTAGCTTGTTGTTGTATTTGGATTGCACCAATTTCTTAGGTAATACCCTCTATCCATTCTCTTTGTTGGACATTCTAACAGAACAATAACCTCTAAACCTATGAAGACATGCCTGTCATCAAATGCTCTTTCCTCGCTGATGATCCTTATACCCAGTCCATATTATCAGCCATCTTGAATGCAAAAGGCATTGTAGTCATAACTGGTAAGAATCTTATGCATGGCAAGTGGCTAGAAGTTTATCTAATGCAGTCTTTCCCTTCTTTTCTTTTCGTGTCTTTTTTCCTTGCCTTGTAGGAGCAGGCATTTCTGTTGCTTCTGGAATACCAGACTTCCGAAGCAAGAGGGATATTCCAGGGGTTCCAGAGCTGTCTAAAAAGAGGTTGAAAGACATGTTCCACAATTCAATGATCACAGCAAGTCTTACAATATTGATATGGCATGGAATGACTGAGCTTTATCATTTGTTTTACAGGATGACCATAAGAGACCACTATTTAGCCGGTTTATCGCGACCATGGCTCGACAGGCTGAGGAAGCTCAGCCAACGGCGTTCCATAACCTTCTGAAAATATTGGATAACCGAGGGACGTTAGTCCGGGTGTATACACAGAACATCGATGGCCTGGAACTCAAAGCAGGCTTAACGACGTATCACCGGATCCACGGAGAAAATCGACCCCAACCATCCAGATGTGTTCCGCTGCATGGGAGCCTTCGGTACCTGTACTGCCAGGCTTGTCAATTCGTTGAGGAGAGGAAACTGCACGAGGAAGAACTGAAGAACGGCGCATTTCCGCTTTGTACCTCTTGCCAGAGAACACAGGAAGCCAGGGAAGACGCTGGAAAGCGGGTCCTCCGTGTTCCGAGGATGTTTCCCGATGTGCTGCTGTACGATCAGGAACATCCAGACTCCCATCGTATCTCAGAGTTTCAAATGGAAGACCTCTCTGGAAAAATGCAGATAGATCTTCTGCTGGTGGTTGGTACAGGCATGCACGTTATAGGTACCCAAAGAATCATTCGCACGTTCGCCCGCCAGATTCGGCAAAACCGGCCAGATTCCGATTCTAACCCTTGCACCATCTATCTCAGTTTGGACTTCAAACAGAAAAAGAAATGGGAATCAGTCTTCGACTCGTGGGTGCAGACAGACTGTCAGCTAGTGGCCAGCATAGTGCTTACTGCCATGGAGGAAGAGGTCGCGAAGAAGGATCGGGACTGTGCGGAACATCAGGAACATCATCCTCCAGATTTTCCACGCGGTAATGAGAACGAGGTATATATACTCTGTCGTCCATATATCATGCATGAACAAGTCTAACGACCAACATGCAAACCTATAGAGTGCAGAGATGCAAGAAGAAGGTCTCACCCAAAGTTGTAATGCGCTCCTTGACTTTCACATGAACCGCATCTCAGACACCATACAAGGTGATTCAGAGTTGACGGAAGCGATGGAGTTGCTCAAATTAGCAGTCGTTTCGGTCAAACGAGGTGGAGGCTTTGGGCCAGTAGAATTTTATCTCAAAAGGTTAGGTGAATTGAGAAAGGACAGTGAGGAGACGACTCTACATCTAGATTTCTTAAGAACTTGCATATGTTTCATGCGTAGAAATATTTGAACCTATCTTCCAGAAAAATGAATTACACACGGATGGACCCGGAGTGAGAAGCAAGAAACCGGGATTTCTGATGCTGATGAAGGAAGGCGAGGACACTTGTGAAGTAGACCTAGTGTGTAGCATTAGTGAAACAACTAAAGACTGTTTGTTTGTTGCATCCGTTTACCTTCCCCTTCACTCTTGGGATATATATACTTTTTTTTCAGTTTCGGAAACCCTTCAGCTAAGAGGTCAGATTTGGGGATCCAGATTGAGCCTCTAACTCCAATACCTGGTCATGAATATATGGTTTTCAGGGCAAGCCGCATGGCTGCATGGAAAAACCTTTTCAGAGTAACCCCAAAGGGCATCATCTCGCTTGCCCCAGAATCATGATGCAAGTTCTGACCCTGGTGAAGATTGTACCATAGCCTTCATACCCTACACAAGATGTGATACAAATAAGTCCTTGCATTGGCTAGAGCACACTATGTCATGACATATGATATTGGGTCCAAGGCCTGGTCGGGTACCTAGGATCGATGTCTTATGTAATACTAGGTTGGGGTGGCGCAGCGAGTGAAATGCAAAGATGCAACCTGTTGCAGTTTCAAAAGCGCATACCCCTCAGTACTCCCAGTGAAAACTGGGTATGACCTTGCCGATTTCCATATCTCCAGGTCTCAATTTTTGTGTAATCGTCGTATACTTCACTGCAACTCTAGTCGTTGTCAACGTCGATATCGCTGTCGGATTGTCTCAATCTTGCATTGATCATTGCAATCACATCGTGTCTTGCATGCATCGACAACACAAGGTGGCACGGGCCCTATTAAATTTGCCGCAACCCCAGCCAAAGTTCCAAGTCCTTTTTCCCACGACTAACACCACCGATTTCTGTCTTCCCCCTCATCGGCGCTTTGTCTTGTACCCATCACTGTCGTCAAGACACGGGGATTGCTCGTACGTGTTGCTGCCTCCTCTACTGACACCAGCCTCAAGACTGCCACACTCTCAACGTCATGGTGCGCTGTCCGCAGGAACAAATCGAACCCTCCGAGTCTTGGACTCCACCACACACCGCTGCCTTGGCCACCGTCCGCATGTCAAACTCTTTGGTTATGACCAAGTGAGGCCATGCATCCAGTTAGGCATGGAGCTGATTTGTGTGCCTTGTACCGCCAGGCGTCGTCAGCAATGTTCCCGCCATCGAGTTGTTTGGTGTAGCTGCCTGGTTCGGGTCGCCCTATCCACTGAATCTGCTTCTGTCGTTCAAGGTATCGGAACGTCTGTCCTATCCCCCAAGCCAAGTTTGATCTTGGCACAGAAGGTGACTCCGATACTTTGAGTTGGGGACATCGCCAAAGAGTGCAGGCTTATTATATTCACGGAAACCTATGCGCTCATCGTTGGCTCAAGACGTTTAAAGACACGACGAATGGAACGACCGCTGAATTCAGAGAGCATTACGATTCACTTAGTAAGGAGTAATGCAAGGTAAGTTGTCGTTTGTCTGATCTGATCACCTATCTAACTATAACTCTCCCAGGCATATGACAACGAAGCTGAGGATCTGGTGCGCAGATTATATCATGATATCAGATCTATATAAGTTCTCTTCTTAGGTCGCTAGGAAGGCTTGGAACAAGGATGCATACAACGGTCCGATGTATTAAATCGTCGGGCTCGGACTCGGACTCGGACTCATTAAGATCGGACACTCTTTCTGGCATCAGTTCACGCACATCACACACTGCACGCTTCTCTTCACGACTCCGGACTCATCAATACTTGGAGAACATCTGTTCATTTATGCTTATGTGTATTTATCCGTTCCCTGCTGAGCCTGCCCCTGCTTTTTTCATTCATCGCTTTCGGGAGGCTGTCGGGAGGCTTTCAGGACACTGTTCTCGTTCACTGTGTTGTGCCATCACTGTTTACCCGCTTCACACTTTTACCCATACCTTTTTCTCTTCACTATACAGGATCTCTTGATCCTGCTTGGGTCTGCTTTCGGGACGCTTTCAGGACGCTGTTCTTGTTCACGCATCTGTTTTATGGAGGGTTTCGGTTTATTCGCAAAATAGAAGGGTTATAAAATGGTAATATGTGGTCCGATTAAATGTGACTAGGTATGACGAGAACGAAGCAAAAAAGTGTGTTTTATATGTGGTGATATGGGGTGAGACTACGTCAGACAGATTTCGGAAAATGCAAGGGAGTAGCAAATCTGACGAAATGTGAACAGATATCAAACGGGCAATACATTCATATAGGCGCACATCTCGCTCTGCCCCATCACATCGAAAATATGAAATAAGTGCCATTTTGTAGGGAGAATATGAGCACGTATGAAACTCGGGATGTGCCGCCTGGCGTCGGCAGAAACCTTGCTGGACACATGTCAAGAGGGACCGGAAGAATTCATGGATTCAATAATAAAAGATCAGTGACATCAGATTCGAGGGTTGGGACAGTAATAGGATACGAGATGATGATTAAGGAGATCAATGAAAGAGGAGGCAGCAAGTGGTAAGGTACAAAGGGAAAGTCTGGCCTCATTGTATTTTCCCATTCCTGACGTACCCGGAGATCAGGATAGCATCACTGGGCACCTCATTTACGAGGAATTGACCACCGTCGTCACGTTGAGGGAGCAGATGCGCGTCGTTGACGAAGGATGGCGCGACTTCCTGGAACACCTTCGGTTCGGCCGCGTCCAGCAGCACCACATGGGGATGCTGCGCACTCTTCTACTCACACACCCGACCTGCATGGAAACAGACTTCAAATCCGAGCCATGGAATGAAGCTGTCTTGGTAACCCCACGTCATGCCGTCCAGCAGCTGTGGAACGATGCAGCACTCCAGCAACATGGGCATCAAACACGATGTCATATCATATTTCAATGCCATGCAGAGGATACAATCAAGGGCCAGCCTCTAACCCTCGCAGAGCGTTACGCTGCTGCAACATGGGGAACAGGAGACAGGTCGGACCGGAAGCGTCACAAACAAGATATCGCCAACGGAGCCCGCGGCACCGTCATGGACATTTTGTTGAGCCCAGACGAACCCACCATCTCAGATCTCCAGCCCGTAGTGCTCAAGTATCTCCCAGTATGCATGCTAGTAAAACTCAATCGTACCCGCGCATCAAAGTTGCAAGGCTTGGAAGAGTCGGTCATTCCTGTTGAACCAACAACAAAGTCATTCCGTATCAAATGCAAGTCATCAGAGGGCAAAGACATGACACGCACCGTGCGTCGACGCCAATTCCTGATGACAGCCGCCTATGGCTTCACGGATTACCACTCACAAGGGCAGACCATTCCAGCAGTGATTGTGGACATCGCAACACCTCCTTCGGGAGGCCTTACATTATTCAATTTTTACGTCGCACTCTCACGGAGTTCGGGGCGATCAACAATCCGGCTGCTACGAGATTTTTCCGACGAGGTATTCCAGAAAGGACACCGAGCAGAGTTGCTGGAAGAAAACGACAGGATTAATGAACTAGACAAACAAACACTGAGATGGTGGAAGGAAATGGGGCGAGACACAAGAACATCGTAGGGAAGCGTTGACCGTCCGGCGTCATGTATGTCATACCTGAATATCCAACACAAACTCCGATGGCAAAATCCGGGACTACAGGGGCTGCACTTTCTCACGAATTATGGGGGAGCAAGGTGACCTATGGCCAACTTATATTAACCACCTTACTGGTCCGCTCCGGTTCATATGTGACCCTACCGGGTCACACCCAGTTTTCGCTGGGCCTCAGTTTCAAGTTTTCCAGGGATCCTTCACCCAACATCATCTTGAGTCAACAATGGATCATCGCCCTCCTACCCTTGTGTCCCCCTCGCGTTACGCGCGCCACTGTGGCGTGCGCTCACCCCACCCCGCCTCCATTCGTCACCACCTGCATCAGAGCAAATGGAGTAGCCACCACACCCGTCGTGCGTCGCACGCGCACGGTCTCGCCCTCTGCACCCTTGAAGCGCGTCGTGTGCGTGCTTGCCCTACCTCCCATCCATTCGTTACCACCCGCGTCAGCGCTCTCGCCCAACCAACCTCGCTTCCACATGCACACGAGCGCGCGTACACACGTAGACAGTGAGTCCACATGTGTATGTGCGCTCGCATGCATGTCCACAGCGCACGCGACAGGTGACGGGTGTGGTGGCTGTCCAACGCATTTTGACACAGGTGGGAGATGGTGGGAGACGGGTCACATGGTCACGGCCTGTGACAGCGGGTGGGCCAAAGCACTTTCGAGAGGGTCCACTGAGGCTTTTTGGACGTTGCCGTCAACATAGAGCTCAGCTCTCCATAAAATACACCGGAAAATGCCGACACCAACGGTACCCCTTTTAGGTCAGTCGCGTAAAGGGTCTAAAAAGTCCGAGATCTGGTGCTCCTTGACGCAAACGCATTTCACATTTTGACCCATAGGAAACAAATGGCTCAGCTTTCTCAAGGAGCTCTCCAAGGACAAGGACTCTCTGTGGATATCCCTGACATTGGAGGGGGGGCATCCGTTCTGTACGTTGTGCACGGTGGCATGCGACCTTCGCTGCCTGCGGTGGGCCACTTTGCATACAAGCTTTCAACAATGAGCTTCGAACTATATTATCCCAGCGGTTGGAGGAACCTGACGGCTGCCGATGTGGAATCTGGGGTGCGCCATCCTGAAGGCCTGCTATCGATCTTGGACTTCACAGGTAGCGGGGTACCCTTCTGGAGCCCAACTCTAGATTTCCATGGGCGGCTTCCATGCGATTTCAAGACAATCCATTTACTGCTCGCTCACTTTCAAAACACCTTTGATCCTGGGCAATTTAACGTTCACACCATGCCTACAGCCTTTTCCACGACATCGAAAGAACTCAACAAGACTGACAATTCCGATGCCTTGAGAATGGGTGAGGCGGATGTGGTAGGAATACACATTCCTCGGGTTATGATTGATCCCTGTCTGATGCTACCTTTAGTCCTGCCCTCCATTTCGACCACCTGGGTCTCTGGAAGAATCGGGAGCCCACGAGTCACGCGCGTTGACCTCAGAAAAGTGGGGAAGTAGGTACGCAGATGCCGAAACTAGCACGCAAGACCTATCCGAACAAAAGAGTGCTCGAGAAGTCCTGCTGGAGAAGAAAGTCGAGTACGGACGAGTGGAGGTCCAGATGTGGCGGGAACATGTAGAAAATTTACGTGAACGCGTGCATCAGGCGGAGGTAAGGCGTGACGAAGCATTGCTTCGAGAGGAACGAGCGCAGTGGATGAGAATGGGTGCAGAGAAACGCCTGAAGGACTCATTGGCAGAAAATACCGTGTTGAAGGAACAGAAGGAGGCCCACATCGAGGAGGTACTGCGACTGACCCAAGAAAAGCCAAACCGCAGTTTCCGGTTGATAGGCAGGGTCGAAGAAATGACTCGGATGCTGAAGGATTTGTACGAGTGTGCCATGTGAGTCCTCATGTTTTTCCCGGGTGTGGTTTCGGGGCTGACGGAACACGTCCCTTAGCTGCTTCAACTTCATGTGAGTATCAACTTTCCGGATCTGCGTGAGCCCTGCCCACTAAAACTCGGAAAGGGAGGTTCCGTTGACGACGCGTTGCGGACACACAATGTGTGCTGAATGTGGGATCAGGACATGGCTATGTGAAGCATTGAAGGCACCCCGCCACCGGGATGGACTCGGTCTGTCCAAGACAAGGTGTCCCATGTGCCGCCAGCCCTATCCAAGAATTGCAACGGTGGTCATCCCGGATCCCCAAGGTCGTCGTATGCTTGAACGGTGTCCCTCAAGTCTCCCATTCATCCACAACGTCGACCTCGATGGTACAATATCGGATATTCATCAGAATCTGCAAACCGTGGTGCAGAAGCTCCAGGAAGAAATGCCAGGAGACGGTCAGGTAAAAGAATGGATAATAAAGTATGCAAATACGGACGCAATCGAGATTCACAATCACCTCGAGAGGGCCAAGTAAGCACTCGAACTCTGAATTGTAGAGATACTCCTTCATGTTAACCTGCAATATGTACCTCATAGACAGCGACAGAACACATGGAAGATGTTCAAGGTCGCATTCTGCAAGAAAACTGGTCAAACGATATTCGAGAATGCAGTACTCCTGGACTCGCAATGGCCCCAGGCAATGGAGAACAGAGAATTCAGAGAGAGCTTTGAGTGATCATGTATAATTTGTACTAGAAACTAGATGTACACCACAGGATACAAAACTGGACCGATTCTTGAACCTTGAGCGAAGGACAGCCTGGTGTATGCAGGCTTCCGGGCCTTTCCGACCTTTCCGACCTTTCCGAACTGAACCTGAGTTGGAGAGCTGGATCAGGTACGCGGAGGCCAAGCAATATAAGGTCAATCAAGTGAGACGAAATGATCGCTATAACAACATTCCCCTCGGTTTTCAGTAAGCTGTCTTGGTTTGCCTAGATCGCTACAGGCATTTCTTAGCTGGGATCCCGGAAAGGCCGGAAGTATTGGAAATAGCAACCCAGAGACCCAGGTAGTTCGATCCCTGTCTGAACGTTTGGTTCTTGGGAATAATCGGGCTTCATCCGTTCCATCTCACAACCTCGCAAAGTCACCAAAGCATTCCCCGCATGCCCCACACACTTGGGTGTTCGGAGCACCTCCGTGAGATCTTAACAATGGACAACGATAAGGGCCAAGGCTAAGCCAGATGTGTATACCCACGTCCTTCTTCATGTTACAATTCAGAATGGATACCATTATTATACTGTAGATAGATATGTACAAGGAAACAATAAATACAAAGAAATCACTTATGCTCACAATGATCTCCTTTACAAGCTTCTTCATCTGTTCTTTCACCTCCTTGAACTCTTGCTCCTGCTGTGTAGCGAGAAAATGAGTTAGTAACTTGATTAAAATGGGACCCACTAGAGGGCTGGTCCTTGACAGAAAACCCGGAAAAACCAGGAGTGGCTGACACAACAGGTCTTGGTATTATTAGACACGGTAAAGCTTTGTGTGATACATCTAGAGCTCAGTCACCTTGAGCCGCGTCCTTTCCATACACTACACCTGCTGATTTTGGGAGACAGCACCGGGAACAGCGGGGGATGCCCAGAGATCGGAACTAATTGATTAACAGCCAAGAGTAGGCCATTAGTTGGAATCGCTCGTGATGGAGTAGTACATACAGTTTTCTGTGCCTAGAGAGTCGTCCTTGGCCATATTTACTCGGGATGTATACCTAAATAAGGAGCCTTTGAAGACTTTGCGGAAAGGAGCCGGAAAGTATCGGAACGGTCGGAAGGGCCTTTCCAAAAGAGGTGCGGGACGGGGTGAGATTGGGGCAAACCGTTCCAGCCACCACCCATTTGGGCTGACCATCTATCTTTCTCTACAATCATCCAGAGGCCAAGGGCAATGCAGATCCCCTACATTCTCATCTTGGGCAGCTCTGACCACCTTCTGAGTGAGTCTGGCGTTACTCTTTACTCGTCCCTTCATACCTGGTGGCCTTTGCTCAAAGGGGAAAGGGAGAAGTAGATCTCCAGACTTGATGGCTGTTTAGACTTACTAGATACCCTGAACGCTGGATAACAGTTTTCCATTTTCTGTCTGGCTTTGGCTTACATGTAGGCCAGCAGTAGAAGGTGGTTGGCTGTAGGAGACGAATCCGAACATCCCAGCGCCGTCAAGGCATGCAGGAGGATGCAGCATGTACTTGCCTTTCTTCCAAAGAGAGTGGCGGTTTGTCCCGTATGGGCCCATCTCTCCGGTCTAGCAGCCTGAAGGGACTGAGTAGTCTGACTCGAGGAAACGAGAGTCCCAGCGATGGGCAGGAGTGTATAAAAGACAGACATACTGTATTACAAAATGGATTCTTTTGATAAATTGTATGTATCTCTTCGCGTCGTCAGGCCCGACCTTCTACTTTCTTCGCGGATATTTTCGCGACCACACCGTATTGTGACAATGCCGGCCTCTGGAGTGAGTCGGAAGGACTTGGTTTCTGTTCCCAACAGGAGAATGTACCTTAAACCGCAGCCAGCCGGGTCCAGGGGTAGATGCCATCCTGGCCCGCAGGTTTTTGTTGCGCCTGGTCTTTTTCTGGCCCTTGGGATCCTCTCCTGGCCTGGGTAGACCCACTGGTCCTGCAGGCTGTAAGAGAGGAGCCTAGAGCTGGATGAAAGGGGGTATCCCAGCAATCAACCTGAGACCTGAGGCCAAGGAAAACTAGGGGGGCGGCTAAAGGTGCTCCCGCCCCATATTTTCCAGATTTTGGGAGTCCTTTAACTCAGGGATGGGGGGCAGATGACCCAGATAAATCCATCCAATGCACACAAACTCTTCGACGCTTTGCTTCCTGAGTAGGCGCCTTGGAGTAAGTGGGTATGGACTTTGAAAGAAGCCGCCAGAAACTCAGAGGGTAGAGGTCGCGTTGAGCATATTAAAAGAAGCCTCAGAGTATGGGCACGTTGCCTCCTGGGTAGGTGCCACTCAGGGCCACGATTAAACTCAGAGGGTAGAGGTCGCATCGAGCTTATTAAAAAAACCTCAGAGTATGAGCACGTTGCCTCCTGGGTAGGTGCAGCTCTGGGCCTTGATTTCGCTCCGGTGAGAATAGCTTGGAGAAAAAAGCCATTTCGGGCGGAGATTGATATCGCCTAGCCCAACGGGGTACGAATTCCTCCACATTTTAGTAAGTTAGCCGTGCTAAGGCAGTCCGTACGGCAAACAGGCTGTGGAAACAGAATGGTCGCGGACGTTTTAATAAGACCTGGACCTTCTGGTCCAGAAAGTTTCTCGGGTTTATCCATTTCCTCTTAGGACCGCATACCCGGGTCGTACTCAAACGTCTGCTTGTTCTGCTCCTGCCATATCTCCTTAACGTCCTTGCACTCGGGACCGTCGTGACGAACGCGAGCAGGACCTTTTTCCCGCCCAAAAAATCGGACCAACAAGCGGTTGCTGCACTGCATCGTAGTCGTGATCCGCCCGCCTCGAATGTAAAAGACGAGGAGATCGACGCCGCCAGCGTCGTAGATGCAGAGGGGCGTACTCGGCGGCTTTCAGCATTTAGCCTTCAATCTCCATGCCCGTTTCTCCAAAGAGAATCGCATTTTTGTGTTTCGTGACGGTGGGTCCCTGGAATGAACACGGATTGGGAAGCTCACTTTTTTTCCGGACCTTGTAAGGGTTCGAGGAAGGGTCATCAACGAATATTAATATTGAGTACTTGAGTTGTCACTTGTATCACTTGTACTTGACAGCCGCCAGCTTTTTCTGTTCGCTCCATAACCTTCGGTATACGCATTTTAGGCTGCGATTATCATAGTGTCGCGTATTACTATTAGGGCGTCTCCTTATCGGGTTTTGCCACGGAATGTGGCGTTTCGCAGTTTGTAAGCTCAGGCTAAATCCACCCCGGTTGCCATGAACACGTCCCTCAGAGAGTTCGTCAACACGAATGTGTTAATTGCTAGTGGTCGTATACAGGCAGCATTGAAAATTGTCCCCCATATCATTGGGCCAAAGGAAGTCTGGGGCCCATGGATGCGGGATAACTTGCAACTAGAGCTGGTAAGTAAAGTGTCCATGGTAATTCACGATAGCGAATATACTACATACGCATGCTCTTTCCAGGAAGATCTTAACGCTCTCAATCCAAGTTATCCACGTACAAGGCTCCTTGGAAGCCTGGCCAAAATGATGTTGGTTCACTACAGTACTAGGATGGATCTCAACACACTCCGATTCGACCAAGTGTGTTCGGACGATCCCGCGATAACAGGTCCAGATTACGTGGACATACCTGAAGAAGCGCTTCCTGACCCACAGGGAGGTAACTTCTGGTGGGAAAACCTTCCTCCATCAAGTGAGCTTTATTTCATTTTCATTTTCCTACCTTTGAACTTTCGTCTTTTGGCCTCTAGTTACTTTGGCAGTCCCAAGGCTGCCCGCATATCATTCCAGCGATGTTTCCACTGAAAAATGTGAGCATATCCATTTCCTGTATTTGTGTCATTGTTAGTGGACCATGCATATAGCTTTCAAACCCCCAAAGGGAGACTCTGTTTCCTCCCCTTCCGCACAACATGCCCAAATTCCCAAGCCTACCATGTCAGACTGTAAGAATTCATGACCTGTCCAGAATGGATCATTCATTTCTTGAGTCACGACAGCCCCCAAGTCCATGATGGTCACTTTGTCTCCCAAGGATTGTCCTGTCGAGCATCGTGATGCCCCCGGATCCCAGAGAGCTGCCTTTGGATCCAGGAATAGAAAGCACGCCCTAGCACCAAACGGGTCGGAACACCGGAAAAAGAAGAGGAGACTCCCTCCGAAGTCTATTCGGTTCTTCATGAATGATAACCATGACGTTGACAGCGACGGATATGACCAGGTTCGGTCTCCTGTCCTCACTTATTGCGATGCATGCAGATCCCGTGGCTCAGTGTGTGTGTGGCCTCAGGGCCCTAGTGGTAAACATGCATGCATGGAGTGTGTCTCAGCCCAAATCAGATGTACGATCACAGGTGGGTCAGGTTCTTGTGACATATCGTCACCCACTGGCTGAGGAAATCAGGAGTGTCACCCGTTTGTTCTGCTCGGGAAGAAACCGATTCATCCCAGTATTTCGTGACACAAGACAGCGTGGCAGCCCTGAGCCAGCTCACTGATGAGTTACGACTTCACCTGACAGACCTGGAAAGGAGGTGGAATGCTCTTCAAGAAGTCGAGTCCCAGATTTGGACCATACTCGCGAAGGTGGAGCTTCAGGTCGGGCGGATGAGGAGGACGAGGGACTTGATGTCTTGATGTAGACGCGTTCTATTTTTCCCTCGAGATCTTGTCACGGCGTTGTCCATGAAATCCATACGCGTTCTTTGGTGGGTTAGAAAAAAGCTGACACGCTTCAGACTTTTGTGTATGCTCTGATTTGCAGCGACATGGATACACAGAGGATGGATTGTATTCATCATTAATGGTTGACGAAATTTCAGAGACTACAAGTTGACATCCCAATGTTCACAGAGGTGCTGCCAGCTCCATCGTGCCTGTGCATATTTCCTTGCCATGGCCATACTCCTGCGTGGAATTCCGATTCCGATGCCTTGAGAGAGGTGTTTACCTCGACACAACGTAGAAGCTCGAGGGGCGATGGTGCCGTGCAAGTGTTCACCTCGGAACCACCTGCTACTGGATAAGGATCCGATGAACGGGAAACCTCTGTGGAGGATGACTCACCAAGCGCAATTCTCCACGGTTTGCAACATCTTTCCCCAGTGGGCCATGGAAAAATTGAACTCGTCCCGCATGCAGTCTGATTTTACTAATTGATATGAGACGGTCCAAGAGGCGTCCTTGTCGAAATGCTGGGGTACTATATAGTTCCAACAATGGAACGCTGTGACGCCGTAGTGACCGAGTACGTTCGCTTCTTGCCCCAGGTCCTTCATCTCCTTTACCACCGAGGGAGCATGAATCTCGAGCTTTGCAAGTAGGCACTCGATGTCCTGTGAGACATCCATCAGGCATTCCGGTGCACGAACAACAGCGGTAAAAGCAGACAAACCGATGCATGAGAGAAAAGTGTACAAATGTCCTCCCGGGTTAGGACGTTACCGGCAGGATAAGGCGCGTAGCCGTCCCCGGGTCGTCCTCCGGAAGGTTGGCGTGATCCGAGGGCTCGCATCTCACCGTAGTCCCAGTCAGAGAAGGCTTTTCGGCGTTTTAGCTTGGCCGTCAACGTCTTTATCTTGGCTTGGTTTTCCTTCAGTCGCTGAATTTCGTCATATTCAAGTAAGCGAAAAACAACGCCAGCGATCTGGGTGCACGAAAACCACTTAGAATTCAAATTAAACAAAGCTTGAAACTGACCTCCTCTCCTGTACGGTCGTCGAGTAGGTGGATGACAAACTGGCCACATCGGTCATAGGTATGCTGATCAAACACGATGGGGTCAAGGTTGAGGTCTGTCAACGACACGCATTTTTCCGTAATGGCGTTCAAAGAGCCGTTCTGTGTCAGAAATGTATAAGAGTTGTCGAGTATGACGGGAGATGGACATACCAGCGGACTTATCGCGTTGTCTTCCTCGGGAATAATTAACTTGTTTTCAAGGATGTCCTTCAAGCCGGTCTCATGAACCCGGAGATACCGAATACACTTCTTTGAATCATCCAAGCCTGCACAAGATAGACACTTCTGGTGCACAGGGTCCCAATTCTGGTTCCGCTGGCCATGCGTGAGGGTCTTCCACCGTTTCCGGTTCTTCCGTAACTTTTCACTCAAGCTCAAGATCTCCATCATCTCCTCAGAGAGCTCCCACCTGGACCATGCGGCTTTTTCTAGTCTGCATATCGCGGTGTACATTTTCTTGGCGTCTTGGGTCTGGAACTTTGTATCGGTCAGCATCAGCTGGAGGAAAGGCATGTATGGCACTTACGTTGATCTTCCCAGCGCTCCTGACAGACCAGGAAAGCCAATCAAAACACGCTGAGATGAAGTTTTGTTCGGAAGAAAGGAAGAAAATAGAATCGGGTTTGATGCGGAACGGAATCAGGTCGCAGTCGGATATGGCCTTCAGAAAAGGTTTGGGTTCGATCCGGGATCCCGAACCTTTTGGGGTGGTCAACTGATCTATTTCCTTCCTAATATCCGCTGGCTCCTTTGGAGTAAATCCTCGGGACAATGTAGCCAAACATAGCGATAGCGCTTCTCTCCACTGGTACTTCCTGAAGCTGCTCTCCAGGAAATACGATTTTCTGGCAATGTCCATTGACGGTTTTGCAACCAAAAGTATCAGTTTCGCCAAGCCTGAGCTCTGAAAAGGAACGGAGATCAACTGTCGTAACGAGAGTACGTGAGTTAGGCATCCAGCTCACTTTGATGAACGGCTCTAAATCCTGATGAAGTCCCCGTCTTCTACCCATTTCTCGCAACCCGCGAAGAGCCTGTACGGCGATGACCTCATTACTCTAGAAGAATAAAACTGTCGGAGGAGAGGGTGACGTTCCTATGGGACGACATACCTCACAGCTATCTATCAAAAAAAACGTCCCCAAGGCACTCATCCATTCCAGTGCGACTTCTTTTGGGTTTTTCGCGACTCTTGTGGACAATTCAGATCCTTTACGAATGCTCAAACCACCTGCCGGTTCACTTTCCGGCTCATGTTCGACTTGATGACCATCGAAATGGTCCTCGGAATCCATGATGAATGGGCTTTCTCTTGCCGAGCGCTATTGTTGATTAATCGAGAACCAGAATCGTCGACCTGAACTCCGATAGATGAGGAAGCTGCGACGTACCCCCAAATCATTGCGTAAACCCAAGCTATATAAAGGGTTCGGATCGCCATCAGCTCCTGCGCCAAGGTTTATCATCTCCAACCATAAATTCTTGCATATGATCAGGGCTTGCTGACAGGGACTGATATTCTGGAGCACGACACCATTTTCCTCGAGATATGGTGGAGCTTTGGAGACCTATGAGATGGGTAGAGTTTGTTTACCTCACTTTACCGATATGACTAGCATTATGTCTTCCTTACTGCAGAACCGTCTTTTAAAAACTGAAGCGCGACCTTTTCCTCCCACAGCTTGATTTCCGCTTCCGTCTTGCACGGAAAGAGTACACGCTGCAATATAGTTAGGTACCAATCTGAGAAACAAAATATGTCGAATGCTGAAAGCGTGGACATTTTTCGTATAAACGGTGAGGCGTGGACGTCAGTTTCGGAAGAGCCCAGACAACGCGGTGGAGTTTCAGACCTGAATTGGTCAGAATTACAAGCCGGATGAGGTATCTCACGTAACCTGATCTTACAATAGACTCTGTAATAACCCATACGTAGGTCATCCCATTTTCTGTGAGAAAACCTTACATTTTTCCATTCTTTGAAGTTCGTTTTCAGTGGTTCAGATCCAGTCAAAATGCATATCCTTCAAGAAGCCATACCCTTGGGCCTATCCAGGGCGGTATGGGTTCTAATGCATACGATCGTTATAGTAGCTAGGATGACCTCCAAGTCCTGCACCACCTGCCGCTGGCAAGGCAACTGAGAATGGTCTTAGCCAGTGGTCCCTAGGGGATAAAATATCCGGGTGGCAACAACTGTCCGAGTGCCATGCTACTCACGGAGGCCAGCGAGTTGGATCACGCGCAATCGGACAAGTAAGAAAGAAAGATTAAGCCCAGGGGAGGAGGCTGGATAAGTAAGTTTGCCCCTCTCAAGGATAACAACAACTTGAACATGAGCGTCCTGAGTCATATCGATTGTGTTCCGACTTGAAAGCGATGAAAAAAAAAAGGTTGGTGGGCTGGAATACCTCGATAGCCATGAGCTATAGCCTTTGCTGCCTGACATGGCTACCGGTGCCCAGTACTGTTGGAGTTGGTTGAACCGAGGCCTAACTTGGAGGCCCGGAGGCTAGCAGACTGACCTCGATTATCAATGGCGAGCATTTCGGGTATGGAAGCTGTGCCGGCTGTGAATATTTCACCCATTGCCTCAGCCGTGGGTTGAGGATTTCTCGGAGTTAGGGCGACTGTTCTCACCGTGATTCTCGCATCCCGACTTTGTGTGACTGTATTGAACAGCATTTGAATCACCTTCACCTTTACTACGTAAGTCTTCAATCAAGAAACTTGATCTGGAGCTTAAATATTTGATCTCCCTCACCAGCACATGGCCGAGGCAAGCCTTTATATCAAGGCGGATGTTGCACAGGGTTATCAACGATAGATACTGCTCTGTTCATTCACCCTTAACTCCAAACACGAGAACACGAGTCTGGCGTAGGGTATGAAGCGCTGCATAAAACGCATTGCACCAGCGGTGCGTGGGTGGCTAACTCCGCTCAGGAATGGCCTCTTCCGAATGCTCCCGAACGTTCCGAAATAGCTTTCCACCTACTCTTAGGGGGGCTTCTCGACTACAAACGCTACTACGTTGAGCAAGGTTCTTCCATTTCCATTTACAGGGCAGAAGGTGAAGGGATCCAAGCTCGACCAACTTTTTTGTACGCCGGAGGCTATTTCTCGCCCTTAGAACTGCTAGCATCGCGTGCAGTAATACATACTATGTAGTAGATGCGTGCGTGCTTGCAAAGGGTCAAACTTGTGGCAATCCCGGACGGTCTGCTAAAAGCCAGGTGATGCCCCATAAAGTTCTTGGGGTCCATTGCCGCAGCTTCGTAGCTCCAGGGAGAGCAGGCGGTTAGTTAGGTTAGGTTAGGTTAGGTTAGGTTAGGTTAGGTTAGGTTAGGTTAGGTTAGGTTAGGTTAGGTTAGGTTAGGTTAGGTTAGGTTAGGTTAGGTTAGGTTAGGTTAGGTTAGGTTAGGTTAGGTTAG
>JBBPRQ010000334.1:0-34348 GCA_038093095.1 Boletus insuetus | reverse complement strand
TATATCCTGTATCTCACTCACAAGCACCTCAGTCGTTTCTGCCCATCTTAGGCAGCGGCTGAGGTGAGTTACTTTTACTTACTAGTTTTCATTCCTAACTAATGTACTATAGTATCGGGCAACTCCTGCCCTCTCTCAGGTGAATATAGTCGTTTCCGCCCATCTTAGGCAGCGGCTGAGTATCGGGCAACTCCTGCCCTCTCTCAGATTTTGTTACATTCGCTCTGGCAGTCGCCGAGGACACCGCCGTGGGAGTCTGCTTCCACTAGTCATCCTTTTGTGAAGCAGCGCCGGGGTTGGTGCCGTTCACTGATCAGACATGACAGCTCAGTCCTGGGACGACACAATACTCGCTCTGTTCCAAGCCCATTCTTGCACGTAGTATGCTTAGGCTGTCTCAGGTCGGTTCTGATGGGTCGGTGGCATGACTGATATTACACAGCCTCGCAGCAACACACAGGTTTATACTGTAGTAAGGAACGATTTGGCGCCTACTCGGTGGTTTCATTTCAGATGGACCCTTGTATAGCGGGTGAGATGGCCGGTCGTGGGGATATCAAACGCTAGCAGGGCCTTTTCTCTCTTTCCCTCGCCACTTCAACCATGTCGCCATACAGAAATCTACTCTCGTCGTTCCCAATTCTCGCCACGGCACTATTCTTTGTACTGGCTCCAGTAGGCATTGTCGCTCAATCGTCTGGGGCGACTTGTCTGCCCGCTTTCAGCTGGGTACGTCCTCTGCCCTACCCAGGGTGTTTCGCTTTCAAACTTTTTCCATGACTACTAGATGATCAACAGCAAGAGTCAGGACCCTTGTCTAATCGCTGCATATTTGCTCAGTGTATGCGAAGTCTCCCGTACATTGATTTCCCGTTATGTTGTGCCCTCCTTCACACTTCTGATGTTTGATAAGCAATCGTCGTCCAAGCGATCCCACCTAACTACCATTATAACGGCCCCTATGCAGACGGCCAAAGCACGTGCGGATGCAGCTCCGTCACGTACAACGCCATTAGCGCCTGTGCCATCTGCCAGAACGCTACGGAAACGAAGTAATGTGAATCCCCCAGAGACGTCTGAATGTCCTCATTTTTCACCATCAGCTGGAGTCTATGGAGCTTCAACTGCTCGACTGTATATCCAGGATCGTATGTTGTCGCACACCAGGCCATCTCCAATGAAATTCACCATTCCAACAGCTACCCCCCGGGTGTTCCGAGTGGTACGGCGCTGCCACAATGGATGTTCCAAGACGTGACGGTATGCATGAATCACATCGACCACTTGCTGGCAATGTGCTGAAGTTCTTTTCCAGAAAACCGATGTGTTCAACGCGACGCTTGCTCAGTCCATTGGCGGTAAGTTGACATTTTGATAGCCGCCTCTTGTAGTACTCATCGGATCGTTCAGATCTTCCAGAATCGACTGCAAATCAAGCACAGTCGAGCGTTTCTAATTCCGCAACGGCAGCCGGTGCTTCAGCATCACTTACAGCTCAACCGATAGGAACGGCAGCCGGCACTTCAGCATCACTTACTACTGAACCGATTACAACGTCGACTCAAAGTTCAACTCCCGCGCCCTCGGGTGGCGGCTCAAAGATCGGGGCAATCGTGGGGGGTGTTGTTGGCGGTGTCGTTGGGCTTCTAGCGATCGTTGGACTTGCTGCCTTTTTCATCTTGAAAAAACCTTCTCAACCTCAAGCTCCGATGGCAGAGCACATCCCTTCCGTCATTTATACAGACGGTACTTCTTTCGGTCTGTCGGACGTGGTCGAACACTGATATTCGCCCTCCGAACGAGCGATAGACGAACTATCATTTAATTTCTTGTAGCACCGATCGTGCGCAACGTGTAGACAAGCTGATGTTGCTCCACGGCTGGTCGGCTACTATACTTTGTGATTCAACCTGCGTCTTAGGAAGTACACACCACTGCTTTTGGAGCTCGTGAGGAAGCAACCCGTTATCGGACACGGGTGTAGGTGGAACAGTCATAGTTAAGGAACAGACGAGGTGGATAGATCGTTCTGAAGTCAGTTGCCGAACGCTTTGGGAATCACATTCGCTCTGGCAGTCGAGGACAGTGCCATGGAGGCTGCTTCCACCAGTCATCGTCCTTCCTTTTGTCAAAGGGACGAGGCAACGTGTAATGCATCTCTCCGAGGCGTCATGGGTGACAGAGCAGCCGCAGCAGCAAGGACAGCTTGAAGGAGGAACGTTCATTGAATGAACAACTGTGTTCTTTTAGACTACTCTTGACATACGTGGAGATAGTTGTAATGATATCTATATTGCGTTGTCAAACCCAGGAGAGTCATTCAGGAGTCAGGACCAGAGTCGACGTGCTGACAAGGTCGAAAATTTTCATTGTACTCAACAAGCAGAATCGCACGCATCAAAGGCAGGATATACACCTTGGTCTACTGTCCAGGTGACACGCGACTCGGATCATCGCGGTTTCTCGAAGAACCGTCTGGAGAATGGTCTAGGAACTGGTAAAGGATACAATTCCATGGCCAGATGGTCGTACCAAAACAAGTGATTGAGCTTGATGACGGCGAACCCAGTCGAGCCTGGTTGCAGTATTGTAAAGAACTTTTTTACTTTTCACTATATCACAATATCACATGATCCTACTTTGATCCTAACTACGTCATACATGACATCATAACAGTCTTTACCGTTCTCCTATATTCTATCCCATTAGCATATATCTCTTATACCCTAGCCCAGTTGGTCTGTGCGCATAATCCAAGAGTATATAAGTAGTGTACATTACTCCTGTATTTCCTTAGTCTTGGAATATTATTTCCTTCGCCTTCATAAGTGCTCACTTTGAGTGCCTGTTGGTGTTGTACCATAACATTATTCCAAGACTATTATCCTTCCAACCCGCACTCTACCCTTCATTCACTTTGCCTTAGGACTTGAACACTTTGTTCTTGTCCTCTGTTCTTTTACCCCTATTCCCTATCGTCTGTGACGAGCATCTCACACTTGACGGTGTACAGTGGGCCACTGTGTGTAAGCCCCATTGTGCGCAAGTCGGCGAGCTCTACTTTGAGCATTCGAGTGTTTCATACCCGGATTCCAGGGTTAAGGAAAATCTGCGTCCCAGCGCACAATCTGTGGTCGGTATACAACCAAGCAAATTGTAGTTATACGGTCGTCCGCCATACAAATAAGGATAATATTGTTCTGCCCATAGTGCATAGGGCTGGTTTCTAGGTGACATCGACCTAGACGTGTAGGGATACACGATACATACGGTCCCCGGTTCGCGTGATCACCGAAGTCACGTCGTTAATATGATACGTACAATCGTAGTGCTGGATAGCTAGGCTGTAGTAAGCCGAACCTCCGGTTAAAAAAAATCGACTCTGCCTTTCAAAACCTTCAAGGCATTAGTGTACACTTTGTATCTTTTGCCTACCTCCATCTTCCACCGCAATCAGGCCTCTGTGTTACCATTCGTCACTTTGATGGACAGGACAAGCCAAACGCGTCCCTTTCCTTTTCCCTTCCCAAACAATGACATCCCCTCTTAACACGATGTCAGAGATCGCCGCTGCACTTCCCGCTCAGAGCGCTTTGGAAGTAGCGTATGACAAGTACATGCTCGAACACGCTAAGTGGCGAGTAGAGTATGAAAGAGATGGACCCATGGCGGGTCTTCCCCCTGTTTTCGGTGGACAGCCACCAAGGATGCCGACACCAACTCCAGTCGCATCAACATCTAGACGTGCACCTCGAGTAAATGTCCCAAGGTCCCCAATCGCGATGACGTCATCGTCATCTTCCCCTACCCCTATCAGACAACCACAAGCGAGAATGCCTGCAGCTCAATTTCGAGCGCATGTGCACGCTTCCCCTCCACGCTCTCTCCCCATTCCACCACAAGTCCAGGTTCCTCGTGGACCAGGAAAATCCATCGTTGCGAAACCTTCGCAGTTCGACGGTGACAAGGCAAAGTTTGTGCAGTGGCACAGACAAATTAAACTCTACATCGCCGGGTTTGAGAATGAACCCACTGAAGCCCAAAAAATTCTCACTGTCCTGTCATACATGAACGGCAACAATGCAGCTGGACGGTTCGCAGACCTGTGGACCGAAACAAACCTTGTAAACATCCGAAATGAAAGTTTCGACCTCTTCATGGAAGGTGTAAAGACCATGTTCCAGTCTGCTGGAATTAAGAGACAAGCAGAACAAGAACTGCTCGTCATAAGACAAGGAAAAGAAACGGTGGAGGACTTCTTCACCAGAATGAGACACTTGGCACTTCAAGCCGAGTATGGACAGCACATACATGGACAGATCCTAGTACGTTTGATAAGACAAGGAGTCCACAATAAATATGTGGAATACGTCGAAAGGTCCCAGCCGGATCTTATCGATTCCAAGGACCCTGCACAATGGGAAATTGCGATTGTCAGGGCTGAACAAGTCTTGACAGAAATTGAAGCAAGGAAAAGAGGCTGGATGTCACAACCCCAGCAAAACAAGGCCGACAACCGTTGGCAACCCAAGCCCACAGGCAGCAAGGCAGCTGTGCGCCTGGCCGTGGCAAACCCCCACCTGAACCAAGTTGGTACGTTCGGTGGACAAGGCGCTCCAATGGACATCGGAAAACTCCACACCGAAGGAAAGTGTTTTAAGTGTGGCAAACCATGGCCATGCAAAGAACATTTTAAACCGCGCGCTCGCCAAGTGCAAATTATGGAGTTTAGAGGAAAGAAATTGGAGTGGACAACGGGCGAAGAGTTAGCCCAAAAGATATCAGAAGTAGAAAAAAAGGGTTTTCCCAAAGGACAGTAGATAGGTCGACTACATGTCCTAATAAGTCATCGTCATCGTACAATAAATATTCTTCTCTCACGAATGATGAAGGCGAGATCTCAACAAAACCCGAAATAAAAGTAAAACTACCAAAAACAATAAAAAAGAAAGAAATCCACCCGATGCAACATGAATGTAACATGTGCTCGCGGTTAATAAGTTATATGATTGTAAATTGCAGCTGCGAACGCAATATCCCAGAAGTCGTCGAAGTCAGATCCATGACGACAAATCCAAACACAATCCAACAAAAACGGCTAGATGTACGCTGTATGTACCCACAATTAATGGACAAAGAAGTCCAAGAAATGATTCCTTCGGATCAGCAAATGAACGAGTGTGAGGCTGAGTGCCTGCTCGAAAATCTACCTGAACCGAAGAAGATAACGATCCTACGAAGGACCCAAACGATTGGAAAGTCCAGCGTAAAAAACTGGATGAATACAGTTGATCCCTGGTCTGTAGAATGGATCAAAAGGATGGCAGACGAAATGGATGAGGAGCGTACCCTCAAACATTTAAAAACCTTCATGCATGAAAGTAGGCTTGCTGAAGTAGAGCCGAAATTAGTTCATCAAATCCGATCAATGAGTACCCCAGAAGCTCATCTGATCATAAGAGATCTACAAAAGAAACTGAGATTTGTCTCGAGAAAAAGATCAAAAGATTCATTGGAAACGAAAGTAACCATAAAGAAACCTGATGGATCTCAGATCGATACCATAGCACTCGTAGACTCAGGATGTAGTGGATCAACAATAGATGAACGATTTGCACGAGAACACCAACTTATGGTGTACGATCTGCCAAAACCAATGCCGGTATATAATGCCGATGGGACAACAAACAACGGGGGAGCAATAAAAGAATTCGCAGTACTCGAATTGTTACGATTCTCTCTTTCCTTTTACTTTGCATCAATGACACGTCTCGTCTTATCTCCACGGACTTATCTTTTCCTTCTTCTATGATGACACATTCCTCTCACATGTTCCTCCCGTCGGTGTCCCGACGGTCCCCATTTACTTAGTCATCATTTCTTCCATCTGTTTCTATCCGTTTCTATGCCTACCCTTAACGCTTGTATATCCAACATATATAAGTCGTAGATACCGCTCTAGCGTTTCCCCACGCTTGAGCTCCTTTGTCTTCTTGTACTTCGTACAATCTATTTGCTCTTGCCTCATCCTCCGCTGGTTTTAGCCCAGCCTCCCTTGAACCCTTGAACCACTGGTATCAGCCCAGTCCCCTTGACCCTTGTGTGGACGCCCCCACAAGGTACCCTTGAACTACTGGTCTTAGCCCAGTCCCCTTGACCTTCGACCCACCGTTCTATAAGTCCTCGTCGTACTTTTGACTCAACGCTCTTGTCCTGTGATCACTCAAAGGCTACGCTCGTTCCTACCCGGACCAAGCGTAACACGAATTACATATTGACGATCACCGAGAACGTTTAGCTCTGGCAATGACCCGCCTAAGCACTCACGCCATCTTTCTCGGGCATGATTGGCTGCAAATGCATAACCCTCAGATTAATTGGCAAACAGGAAAGATCACACTTACCTGCCAAAATAATCATCCCCTTGAGTTTGTCCCTGAACCACATACCGAAGAAGAAGAGAATGAGAAACAAGACGAAGAGTGTCTGTTCCAGGTCGATGTAGAAAACTATATAAGGACGTTATCTACCGACCTTGATATCGAGGCAAAAAAGGCAAAATACGAATGAACCTTTGAAAATGTCGTGCCAGAACATTATCACGATTTTAAAGATGTGTTCGAAAAGGAAAACTTTGATGAAATGCCACCTCGACGTCCCTGGGACCACGTGATTGAACTCCTTCCTGGAGATCATGTAATAGATTGTAAAACCTACAATCTAACGCTCAACGAACAAAAAGTACTCGACCTCTTCTTAGAAGAAAATTTAAAAACCGGAAGAATAAGACCTTCCAAATCTCCTTTCGCATCCCCCTTCTTCTTCATAAAAAAGAAAGACGGAAAACTCAGACCCGTCCAAGATTATCGGAAATTGAACGCTATCACCGTCAAAAACCGATACCCGCTTCCGCTAATCTCTGAACTGATTGACAAGCTTAAAAATTCCAAATACTATACCAAGCTTGATATCAGATGGGGATATAACAATGTGCGAATGAAAGAAGGAGACGAATGGAAGGCAGCCTTCTGAACAAATAAGGGATTATTTGAACCATTGGTGATGTTCTTCAGCTTAACCAATTCGCCGGCCACATTTCAGACCATGATGAATCATCTATTCCGAGATCTTATCAGACAAGGAAAAGTCATCGTATATATGGATGACATCATGATCTTTACGGCCACGCTAGAAGAACATCGTAAAGTGGTTCGCGAAGTACTTAAAATCCTTCGCGACAATAAATTATCCCTAAAACATACCAAGTGCGAGTTTGAGCAAACCGAGACAGAATACCTCGGGTTAGTTGTTGGACACCAAACAGTGAAAATGGACCCTACAAAGGTCAAAGGAATCATTGAATGGCCCGTCCCTATAACCCGAAAACAATTAAGAGGATTCCTCGGATTCCTAAACTTTTACCGTTGGTTTGTGAAAGACTTCGCAAAGATCGCACGACCCCTCAATGCCCTGACGTCCGAAAAGAAGGAATTCATTTGGACTGATGAGTGCCAACAGGCGTTTGATCTATTAAAAAACATCATCACTTCCCCCCCCGCTCTTGCCATGCCAACCAAAGAAGATCCATTTCGTGTAGAAACTGATGGATCCGGAATTGGTATTGGTGCGATTCTCACCCAAAAACAAGATGATCGTTGGCACCCAATTGCCTACATCTCTAGATCCTTGTGTGATGCCGAAAGGAATTATCATGCAGGAGATCTTGAACTCGCCGCGATCGTCTTCGCTCTCAAGGAATGGCGTCATTACTTATTGGACGCTTTTCAACCATTCGAGGTCCTCACCGATCACAAAAACCTCAAATTCTTTAAGAAACCACAAGATCTATCTCGTCAACAAGCGAGATGGCATCAGTTACTCCAAGAATACCATTTCACTATGGTACATCATCCTGGCAAAGGAAACCCAGCGGACCCTCTGTCCCAGAGGCCAGACTTTGAAAAGGGGGTAGTTGATGATAATAAACAACAAACGATGCTCCCATCCACTCTTTTTGCTCCAAACTCGTTGATCGAAGGCGCTGCTGTGCGTGCCATCGGAACGACAAAACAACCAGACGATGAGTCGGTTGAGTCACTGGTAGCAAAAACACAACATTTACAAGAAAAGTTTGTAAAAAATGGATTAAATAAACAAGGAACGCATTGGTCACAAAAAGAAAACGTAGTATACTGGAAAGACCTGCTTTATATCCCTAAATCCGATCAACTCTGTGAAAAGATCATCATCCAAAATCACGATCACCCCCTAGCAGGACACCCAGGAACGCGACGAACGCATGACCTAATAATGCAAAAATACTATTGGCCTAACGTCACTAAAGATGTAAAAAAATACATAAAAGGATGTGACAAATGCCAAAAAACCAAATCCATTACGCAAACTCATAAAACCCCTCTACACCCCAATGAAATCCCACAATCCCCATGGGAAATCATTTCCATAGACATCATCGGACCGTTACCCGAGTCACAAGGAAAAAACGCCGTTCTCACCGTAGTAGATCAGTTCTCTAAAATGATACACCTTTTCCCTATATCCACCGACATTACATCCAAAGGAGTAGCCACAATATTCTGCGACAACATATTCAAACTCCATGGAACCCCTAAAAAGGTGATATCAGATCGAGGACCTCAATTCGTCTCGTCTTTTATGAAAGATCTCTACACAATGTTGAAAATAGAAGGAAATCCTTCTACGGCGTTCCATCCACAAACAGACGGACAAACGGAACGATACAATGCTACAATCGAACAATATCTATGATTGTACACAAATCATCTCCAATCAGATTGGACCGAGTGGCTAGCCCTAGCCGAATTCATGCATAATCAAAATGTAACAACCACAACAGGATATTCCCCATTCATGCTGAATTATGGGCAACAACCACTCATAAGGCAAGAAAATCGGAAAACGATCCGAAATGAATCAGCCGAAACGTTCGGAGAAACTATGAAAAGAACCATAGAACAAGCCAAGCGATCACTAGAACACGCTTCTGAAGATATGAAGAAGTTCTATGATCAAAAAACAAGATCTCCAATTGAATACAAAAAAGGAGATTTGGTTCTACTCGAAGGAACGAACATTCAGTCTGAAAGACCTTCAAAGAAGTTAGGAGATAAAAGATATGGTCCATTCAAAGTAGTGGAAAAGATCAGTGCGGCAGCTTACAAGCTAAAGCTCGATCCAAAATGGCGAGGAATTCACCCCGTATTCCATGAGTGTTTACTTCATCCCTATCACTCAGGAGAATTCCCTAGTCAACAAAAAGAACCACCACCACCACCGGACCTAATTCATGGAGAAGAAGAACATGAGATCGAAGAAATAATCGCATCTCGTGAACGTCACAACTGCCTCGAATACCTTGTCCAATGGAAAGGTTTTCCATCTGAGGAAAATGAATGGATTCCTCACTCACAATTATCCCATGCGACCGAAGCGATTAAGCTTTTTCATCGTTCTCATCCCACCACTCCACGACCACAAAAACAACTCCGACTCCACGAAGTCTACAATCCGGATCTACCCGATTCACCTTGTACATGCCCAATCTGTACAAAGTAACCTCCTCCTCCCGTTACAACTAAGATCTTGCACACCCCCGAATTCTACGAGTTCTGCGCATTCATTAACAATCAAATCATCTCCAATGGAACGTCGACATTAAAAAGGGGGTAATGTAAAGAACTTTTTTACTTTTCACTATATCACAATATCACATGATCCTACTTGATCCTAACTACGTCATACATGACATCATAACAGTCTTTACCATTCTCCTATATTCTATCCCATTAGCATACATCTCTCATACCCTAGCCCAGTTGGTCTGTGCGCATAATCCAAGAGTATATAAGTAGTGTACATTACTCCTGTATTTCCTTAGTCTTGGAATATTATTTCCTTCGCCTTCATAAGTGCTCACTTTGAGTGCCTGTTGGTGTCGTACCATAACAAGTATCATCTGATCGAAGATGGGTGTGTGGACTCGTGTCTCTGGACTGCAGTAATCGGAGGCAGAGGGTAGTTGAATGTGGAATGCACAAGCCACGAAGAAGTCCTCAGTGATGCCCAGCCTGAAGCGGCGGCCGATGATCGGTTGCGGCAGTGTCATGGGCGGTAACCGGTAGCAGTACAATGGTATGTACTATGTGGCTGCGCCCGGGGGGTTGGTTCCACTATCAGGCATGACAGCTCAGTCCAGGGCGACACGATACTCGCTCTGTTCCGAGCCCGTTTTTGCACGACGTTAGTACGCTCAAGCTGTCTCAGGTTGGCCCCCCTTCTAACCCCGGTGGGTAGACCCTTTCACGGTGATAAGATGTCACACAGCCTCGCGGCACATACATGTTTATAGTGAGGAACGATTTGGCGCCTACTCAGTATGTAATTGGAAGGGTGGTTCCGTATCAGGTGGACCCCCTTGTATAGCAGGTGAGATGGTCGACCACGGGTATATCAAACGCTAGCAGTGCCTTTTCTCTCTTTCCCCTCGCCACTTCAACGATGTCGCCATGCAGAAATCTACTCCGAATCTCGTCGTTCGCACTTCTCGCCACGGCGTTATTTGTAGCTCCAGTAGGTATTGTCGCCCAATCTTCTGAGGCGACTTGTCTGCCCGCTTTCAGCTGGGTACGTCCTCTGCCCTACCTAGGGTGTTTCGCTTTCAAGCTGTTTTCCATGACTACTAGATGACCAACAGCAAGAGTCAGAGCCCTTGTCTAGTCGCTGCATATTTGGTCAGTGTCTGCGATCTTGCCCGTACGTTGATTTCCCGTTTTCTTGTGCTCTCCTTCACACCTCTGATGTTTAACAAGCATTCGTCGTCCAAGCGATCCCATTTAACTACCATTATAACGGCCCCTACGCAAGCGGCCAAAGCACGTGCGGATGCAGCTCCGTCACGTACAATGCCTTTAGCGCCTGTGCTATCTGCCAGAATGCTACGGAAACGAAGTAATGTAAATCCTCCTGGAAGATGTCTGAATATTCTCACCCTTCACCATCAGCTGGAGTCTATGGAGCTTCAATTGCTCGACTGTATATCCAGGATCGTATGTTGTCGCACACCAGGCCATCTCTCATGAAATTCACTATTCCAACAGCTACCCCCCAGGTGTTCCGAGTGGTACGGCACTGCCACAATGGATGTTCCAAGACGTGACGGTATGCATGAATCACATCGACCACTTGCTGGCAATGTGCTGAAGTTCTTTTCCAGAAAACCGATGTGTTTAACGCGACGATTGCTCAGTCTGTTGGCGGTAAGCTCACATTTTCATAGCTGCCTCTTGTAGTATTCATCGGCTCGCTCAGATCTTCCAGAATCGACTGCGAATCAAGCACAGTCGAGCGTTTCTAATTCCGCAACGGCAGCCGGCACTTCAGCATCACTTACGGCTGAACCGATTGGATCATCAACTCAAACCCCAACTCCTGCGCCCCCAGGTGGCGGCTCAAATGTCGGGGCAATCGTGGGAGGTGTCGTTGGCGGTGTCGTTGGGCTTCTAGCGCTCGTTGGGCTTACCGCCTTTTTCCTCATGAATAACAAGAAGCATTCTCAAACAGCTCCGATGGCAGAGCACATCCCTTCCGCCGTTTATACAGACGGCACTTCTTTCGGTCTGTCGGACGTGGTTAAACCCTGACATCCGCCCTCCGAACGAGCGCAGACGAGAAGGGTGACCTCTATTCGGTCTGGGCATCCACCAAACAGGCGAACTATTATTTAGTTCCTTGTACATATAGCAATGTCATGAAGTGCGTTGGTAATGAACAGAATGAACTATGTTGTCCCAAGTAGGGTCTGAGTCGACAATGAATCACGAACATGTTCATCATCGTCAAGGACCGTGTGCGCTGAACGAGCAAGGTTGTCGAGCACCTTATCGCGCAAAGACCGCAAGCAACATTTAAGTTCACGCCACCACACGGATCTCATATGTATGTACACAGCATGTTGAAGCAGCTGTACGTGATTCGGGTGTACAGCAGTTTAGGCATTTTCCACGGTGCACAGCGATCATCGATCATCATTCTTCGGGTTGATCTTCGAGTGCACTGCAAGAGATGGGGGAGTTTGATGGGGTCAGATCGCCATACAAAACAATGGTTGCAGGATGGCCATCGTAATGCATTATGACGGATAGGGTCTGAGGGTCTAGACCAGAGCGGAGTGGCGCTGGTGGAATGTCGGGTCTCACCTGATAGAGCACAGGGGAAGCCATATTCCCTGTGTGTGTCAAATGTTACATACAACAAATTCATCAGTATGACCCACGGTACGAGAACGTGCTCGAAGCAGAACGAGAGTCGTCTCGTGCTGACACAGAGCTGACACCAAAAGTAGCCCTCGCCGATATACACATGGAGCGCTGTATGCATCCCGCTGCCAAACCTCGGATCCGAGGGAATCGGAAGGGGAGCGGCCGTACTCACGAGTATTACGAGGATATCTCTAAGATCTGGGCGGATGGGCGTGAGACGACGCTTGTGATTATGACGCTGGGGCCAGGAAAGCGGCTCAGGAAGATGATAGCGGACATCCTCGGGCTGTAGTGACCACATCGCTGCTTGACGAAGCTCATTTGAAAGCGATGATCTGAGGATGCGTTTGTTTAGAGTTTGAATCAAGGCTACTAGTTTGAACGGTACATGAGTCACGTGTGACATCATGCGTTAGTAAGCGACTGCTATCGCGTCACGTGTATCTACATTCTTTGAACTTTCATGCATATCACTTTGAGGGAAGAAGAAGTATCTTCTTCGCATGGGGACGTTAGAAGCACGCACTGCCAGTATTGTATGACGGCGCTCTGCCCTCAATTTGCAGTCCGATGACACTGTCAGCACAAGTCTAGGACAATGGACTCCGATCATCTGGCTTACTTTTCGGCCACTGGGAAGCCGACCATCATTACACTCTTCGAATGTAAGGAGCGAAGGGCCGCATTCATGGTAAGACCCGCTACGGATATATTGTACTGCAGTTCGCATCCGAGACTATTACGAGGTACGTGGCTAAAGTAAAACGGAAAATTGATCTGTCACCTCGTCGCTGCGGCCCTCTCCAAAGTCGCTCTTACAACACGAAACGCCATTTCTGCGTATTCCTCTGACGGGTAAGTCTCTTCCAATACCCTTAGTAATCTTTGATCGCTGTAGGTTTCGAAGAAAACCTTGCGCCCTTCAATTTTGCAGCAGGTTCTCCCGGATTGCTTGCCCGGATTAGTGATGCAAACGATACTATTTTCGGGACCGGCTTGGTTGGCAATGATACAGTGTTTGGGCAAGCTGATGTTGCTCCACGACTGCTCGGTCGGCTATACCTCTTGATTCAACCCATGTCCTCAGAGAAACGAAAAAGATATACCACTGTTTTTGGAGATCCTTGGACCAGAGCGGCTTGTTGAATCTTACCGAGTGTGAGACGTCTCCAACCCCGCTCAGTGTAAAACCAATCGCCCATCGCCCCCCCTGCGCGGCTAAGCGGAGACTGCTGAGATAAAGTGCGAACTCACCAAAAGCATCTACAGATCCGCCACGAGCATGGTTTAATTGTATCTTGAACCACCTTTGGGCCATTGTGGCGTCCCTGAAACGGCATGTCCCAACGGTTGACGCACCGCGTAGTGTGACGTCGCTACCATCCATTTCCCATGAAATCTGTTCATTTTTGGCGTTGCCCTTGCAATAAAATCTGTTTCCCTCCTCGCTGGTGTGGAATCAGCACGAGAGTAGTCAAGTGAAGCTGCATCAACCACGCACTACAATAAAGTGCCTTTCTTGACTTTGATTGTTTGCCACCGGATGGTGCTGGTTTCCCCAAGGTACACACCAGGTTCTCGTGATGAAACATCAAATTTGACACCAAAGTACTTGGTGGTCACCACGATACACATTGGCAATATTGGCGGGGGGGTCCACGACTCGCGCAAGGTTCTTTTGAATGTTGCACTGGGTTGTCCCACCGACGGTTGCTCCACTCTGTTGTAAGGCGGCTCGACGTGATTGACCAGAGTAGACGGAGCGAATGTCGTCTGTTTGGGGCCCGGTTTGTTGTCACTCTCTAGCATGGGATTCAGAGATATGAATGAGGACCAAGTATAGACTCCTAGTGATACTTTACCTGAACGGGCCAAGCGAATGGGAGATTCCGAAAATATTGGCACGGAGGTGCCGCGCGGGTTAGTTCTTCTGGACGATGTATTCGGTTGTTGTTCTACCGACACCGTCTTGCCCCTCTCTGGAAGCGTCCTAGGGATCGTTGTGTCAAGCCCCCAATCCGTCTGGCGTATGTCCTCAACCCCAAGTGGAGAGTCTGAAAATATGAGCGAAAGTAAAGTAACATCCCTAGTAATATTTACCTGGAAGGACAGATCGAGCTGGCAGCTCCGCTTTCTTCATCGAGGAAAGTTGTTCCTGGATCGTCTTGAAACGCGGGCGGGAGTTTGGTTCGCGAGATATACATTCGGAAAGTAACTTCCAGAGCACATCGTTGAAACCGCGCTCGTAAGCTTTGTTCGACGTTGGGCGCTGGAGTTCAAGACAACCCTCCCAGACCACGTCGTCAGGAACCCTGATGAATGGACTCTCTCCCTCGAATACCTGTCGACATCATGTCAGAGAGTAAAGAATGGCGTACAATTGCGAGTACCTCGTAAATTAACATCCCAAATGCATACACGTCAGTTTCAAAGGAGAGACCTTGACCCTTCAAAGCCTCCGGTGCTAGATATCGAAGAGTTCCTGCAACCTTGCCCCTGTTCGTTCCTGCCGTCCCGGAAGAGTAGACTTGTGATAAACCAAAGTCGGTGATGCATGCCTTCCCAGCGTCGTCCACCAACACATTTACCTGAGAAGATGACGCACATCAGCTACGAAAATACAGATATACGCTGGCCTTACACCCTTCAGGTCACTGTGGACAATATGTTTTTCGTGGAGGTAGTACATCCCAAGAGAGACCTCGAAGACCTTTCCGTTCGAATTAGCGATCAACAAATCCATTGAAACAATTGCAATGCTGACCAGCTTTGTACAATCCGTGTCCGGTGCGGCAGCTAAATACTGGACAAGATTCCCGTTCTGCATGTACCGCGAGACGATGTAGAACGGCGACGTCAAGGTCGATGCCCCATAGAACGGAACGATGTGGTCGTGACGTAGCTCGCTCCAAATGTCTATTTCCCTCTCTAGGGCCTGTCCATACGCAAGAATGAACAACTGATAATCACCACCTTTGAACACAAGACGAACCTCTCTCATGTTCTTAAGTCCAATATCCTTCAAAGTCTTTACTGCAACCATCGTGCCTTTATACCGTGCCTTGGAGACGGTCGAGAATCCACCGCCACCTATCGTGCCACAAATGTCGAGATCGTACTTGGTGATCAGCCATTTGCTCTGTTTTGGTACGTTCCTTCCTGTGGTTGTCTTAATACACTCTAGGCTGGTTTTCATTACCTGCACCTCCAACGGAGCTTCTTCTTCGGAAGTAATTTTTGCGTTTTTCAACCCCTGACAAAGTAAATTTATTGTGGGCACACACGTATACGGGTTCACATACCCGCTCTAGGGCAACCATGGCATGACCTTCCTGCTCATCGTTATCAATGCTGAGACGACGACGGATCTCCTCATAGTTGCCTGCGATGACTCTCAGGAGGACTCGGAGAGTATCTCGATCCGACATTGCCGCAGTGTTCTGAGACTCGCAGGACAGTGAAACTTCGATCTAGGGATCTGTGTGACGCCAACAGTTGCAACCATTTTTACACGCCGCACACACCTGAAGTAGTCGTTGACAATAATCGAGATGACGATTTGCTCGTTCGATGCCATTGTTGATATCCTCAAAACGCAGCAGGGCTTTGAAGAATGACATGTCTGCGAGCTTTTGCAACACAGTTTGAATATCTTCTAATCTCCTGTCGGATCAGCTTGCCAAGTGAATAGTGTTTCTCGCTTGGGTCATTTATTTAGTGCGTACCTTTGGAACTCTGTAATGTGAGATGCAGGGATCCGATCCTTGCGCGAGCTGAATTGGAGTTCCTTGATGATAAGGGCCGCTCGTTGGATGACGACCTTCCATCTCTTGTGCCCTAGCTTGATACCGTCGTATGTTTCTGCCATTTGTTGCACTACCTTGTAGGCGGGGAGTAACAGATTGCCAAGCGAACTGGCATCAGTCACGCCAATCAAGTTGAGAATACTAGTACTCATGGGGACCAAGACCACGAGATTGTAAAGTGTGAGAGGGTCGGTCGATCGAGTACTGATGTGATTGGTTTTGTCCTGTTCGAAGGGAGTCACCAATCCACCGTGGCAGGAGGTGCTGCGGGCGGGGACTCGGATCAACTACCTATCCGACCCTCGCCCCTGAGCGCCTGCACCTGCCAGAACATGATCATGAGGTAATGAGCTATCTATATCATAGAGCGTGTCCAACCTTCTCTAACGAGATATATTGACCACCGCCATCGATGTGCGTTTAAACGTTTAGCCCTGGGCGCTGATTAACTCAGCAAATGAGCAGGATATAAATGGGGATTTCCGCTGTGATGGTGTACAGCAGCGATGGCCGCACAAGCCACAAATATGGCGGTGGCGGTCCCACTTACGTCCCTTTTATCACACACTGGGAGTCGAAGCACACGTAGTATCACTGACACTGTCGGTTCATTTCATCTGGGTTCTGGAGTAGAACCCGCGTACCAGTTGGGGTTATCAGGGACGCCTACGTTGGCGCTCGAGTTTTCGCTCAATTTCTCTTGCATATCTGTCTGAAAATTTGCCTCGCGAACTTGTCCATTATGCACTGGTTGGTGGTTGTGCTTGCGGTTTGGTTCTGTGATGTGCTGGCTGAATGCTCAGTGGCGACAGGTGGGCCTCGTTGAGACACCCTTAGCCTGCATGTCTTCATTGTCCATTATATGCTAGGAGCCAGTAGCCGCAAGAAATTACTGTTGCACGCACCCTTGGGCTCAAGTTCTCCCCACGAAAACCTCCACAAGTTGCTCCATGGCTGACAGGTATCCCAATCTCCTTCGTACAGTGGCACTGACACTTCACGCACGTGGACTACCGCGCGGAGTCAACAAAGCGCCAACATGCTTTGAGCCCCATGGAATGGGTTGGAATGAACGTACTTGAGTCAGAGATCATCGCATTCACAGATCGTTGAAGCGTCTCGAAAAGTATTGCTTTGAGTACGATGAGACGAGACCGAGCAATCCGAATACATGGACATTCATTTTTAGGGTGCCATCACCATCAATAGACGATAGATCGTGCAGAATGGACCCGTAAAGCTGAATTCCAGTACAGCTTCGAAAGGAAGAAGATAGGGATAGGCAGTTTTTTGGGCCATGGGGGCCATTGCAGGTCATGCCGTGCTCAGCGAAACCACTGTAAGGACAATCCAGGCAGCGTCAAAAACAAACTTTCGTGCCATCTAAATAAACTGACCTTTGTGAGGTTGTAATTTGAGGGCCAATCACAACTTTCTCCCCTCTAGAATTCCTGGTGACGACGTCGACGCCCAAACGTCTTCACCTTGATGCCCATGGGTCGATTTTGTCGTCTTGGTCACAAAGCTTGGCCAGTTTTCCTCTGGGACTCACAGACGTGTCAGTTTTTCCGTTTAGAGGTTCATTGAAATGCTGTAAGCTACTTCGACGTGTATTGCCACAGCGTGCATCACTTCCGCCCCACAGGCAACTGATGATACGCGTGCAGTGACATCCACACGAGTGTCTTCATCTTCAACTATAGAGCCATGCCTACAGAATAGGACGTCTGTAGGGATCATCGCCCATGTTAAACAACAAACGAGATGCGGGACGTGATGGGCGACCAACTTCCTGGCTGAGCAACGCGAGCACCTCCTGTCCCATCCTGTCCACATCGAACTGCGCGGACGACATCTTCCTCCGTCGCGCCAAACCACACCGAACGCTGTCACTAGTACCCGGACACACTGAGGTATCCAGCTGGGATCATAAACTGATAGCAACTCCTCCAAAAGATGTCCCCTCACCCCACGCGTGTATCCGATACTCTCTAGTGTGGAGGGTTTGCGTGGAGGGATGGTACAGATGATGCGGTCGAAGGCTGGGGTGAGTCCGACGAAATAAGAGAATCAAGATTCGACACAAGTTGACAATATCGCAGGAGTCCTGTGGGTTCTGTAGCTAGCACGTACTGACATGAAGGGAATATACATGAGAAAAGTGAAATGCAACTTACCTTCACTGTCGAGACTCGCTGTCGCCTCATCAAATCCCACAACACCGTATGCACTCTACCAACACGGCATCTTTGGCGGTGCAGTACAATACAGGCTTGGTGTTCTTTGCGCTCGTAGAGTCAGACATTTAAATTTGTCAACTCGAGGCGCAAGGCTACCGACTGGGTAGGAAGACGACAGAGGAGCTGGAATTGATCCAAGATAGATATATATATTCAAAGTACCGCATCATCATAGTCAGTCAGTCCGAACGCAATAGGACGGAAAGTCGAACTAGTCGTTCAATCAAGACTCACCCTCTGGGCGAAGCTCATCCATGTGTTGCACATCTGAACGAAGAATCGACCCTCTGAGAATGCACGATTATGGAGGTTCTGCGCAAGCCTAACCAGCTCAGACAAACTGCGGGAAACCAAGCGGCGAGGGTCAATTTCCTCTTTTCTTCAGCAAATTCTGATGAGAACGCCGAGCGTAAGAAAGACATACCATACTTTATGTACTTGATCCCAGAACGTAGGAAACCCGATGGTGCCAGAAGTTTCGACCCCAACTGAATGATAGCAGAGAAATTTTGCAACAAAAAGTTGATGATCCACATGCAGCTGGACCATTCATCCTCGGTCGTGGGAGATGCCATTGTTGCTTTGCGAGGGACGTGCGTTGTGGCATTGAAGTTTAGGATATGATATGTGTGTTAACTGTGTTCGAACTTTGCTTTGTTCAAGACTCGAAGAGAGTCACGTGATCGATTGTTTGTTATCATTTTCTTAGAATGTTTGTTCAACGTTCATAACGTTCGTGAACGCACACTACAACATTCGAAATATCTACAAGAGACCACTATTGGGCTCTCCAACATAGGCCTCCGAGGCCGTACATGCGCCATTCCAAGGATCATTAGGCGGCTCACACTTGGAGTTGTCCCCGATTTCTGAATCATCGCACACGGAGGGTGAACTGGCCGTTAAAGTGAAGAACTAAATCTAACTCAGTACCTGAAGTTTGCATTGACCATGTTGGAGACCTACTGAACCATCATATGTGAACACGCACGCGGTGAACGTTCCTGGGTACTCCACCGACGGGTAATAGCAGGTGATGGTTTCACCTGAACAGGTCCAGTAATTGAGACATGCGTTCCCTTGACCATTCGGAAGGGGGTCGTAGATGCAATTTGGGCAAGCCAGGCAACTCGCACTCGCACGAGTAGAAAGCTTAAGCAAGCTTGAGAAGATAAGAGCTATCGAAACTATGGAACGGAACATTGCTTGCAACGACGATGCCATTCAGTAAGTTTGTTATCCTGGGACATGGTGAGGATCAACGAAACTCACTGTTTTGCTCTCTGACTCTTGTCTGTAGTTGCCACATTCGACGCCTTTATTTTATACCACTGTAATTTGAACCATCCAATCATACAGGTCCATATCCCAGGCAGTAGTGTTCTCACACCTGATGGTAAAAGTTTTCTCGCAGCACCGATCCGCTGTTCTTTAACATGCGGACGAGGGAAAGTAGAACCCCCCCCCCGCGCAGTTCCGCTGTGTAAAACTGGGAGCTGCGACACCAAGAAAATCTTTTTGATATCTTCTTGAACTTGTGCATTCACACCTCCTAATTTCCAGGGAAATATCAATATCGCATGTCTTCAGAACCAGGACGTTCGCCTTCGACGTGACATCGCCTGGATGATCTACATACATATCAACTCCCATACATATATTTGATTGTCTGGCGGAAGTTACTGTCGGGCCGTCCGACATAAGCCTCTGAAGCCGTACACGTTCCCGTTCTGTCATGCGGTCGAGGGAAGTCATGCTAACAACTTTTCCACGCGGTACAATGTCGGGAGCAATGATCATGAGAAAATAGACAACAAGCTTTTTGCCTCTTGGTGAAAAAAAAAAGAATGCTGACATGGTACGTCGAAACTGTCTAGGTTCATTCACCTCGAGAAAAGCAAATTCTCACAAGACCAGCGAGAGCCACGGTGTTGACAAAGCATGAGTGGCTAAATGCTCCCGTGTTGCATCGCATGAGTGACTAAAGGTCCCAAATTAACAAGTCATTGGGAGGAATGCGATGCCACGAGGTGGTACCCCGCACATTCTCTCGCCCCGTTCGTATTGTGAGGTTGGTTCGTTTTCTGGACTCTAGTGATGGTGGAGGTGTGGGCTGACTCTCCCTCCCTGGGGATGCTACGAGGCGCGACGACCAGACAAACTCACACTGGCATTTCCACGTTCCAGTCAAGTAAGTCCTTGAAATACTTGCAATCTACAAATAGATGTTTACAACACTACATGGCCAGACAACAATGCTCTGTTCTGCATTCTCGGTCCAGGTCCGAAAGATCATGTGTCCATTCAAGGCTGTTGGACTCTGAAAAAGTACGTGGTACGCACGTCAATTCGAAGAGAGTCGCACGGAGGCTGTAGCAATTTCACTTTGATTCACGACCGGCGTCCGTGTGGTAGAATGACACCAAGGAGTTGGGACCGTTCTCAGACGACGTAGAACAATATAAACGCACCCCATGCTCCAGGCCAAGCACGACTGAATAAGTTTAGTTTGCGTTCAAGTGAGTCTCGACAACCCTGTTCAGCTCGTAGCACCGATCTAACACCATCGTTCAAAGGACCAGGAAAGAATAATGACTCGTTTTGCGCTGGTTGTGGCTGCAATCGTAAATCTTCTGTCCTTTTCCACAGGGGTCTATTCGACGTGTCTCGCTTGCCCCAATTGTGAACCCAACGGATGTCTCAATTATTGGACGTGCGAGGATACAACTATCACTTGCTATTACCCATCTGCCACGGACCCTGGTACTTACGACGGCTGCATCTTCACCGGGGAATTGACGTCATACGGATACTACGTGAGTTGGCTCTCTCTTGAAGCGAACCTATGCACGCGTACGCTTACTCGCGTACATATAGGAGTTCTACCAGACTGGCGGACCAGCAGCCTGTGACGGCTTGTACATTGGAGACAACTCCAAGTGCGAGCCATACAACAATCCGTGGAACGTACCCGGCAATGAGTGTACATCCTCTTACTCGTATGTCGGAGAAACTCGGTAGTAGAACATAGTCTGAAGCAATGTAGTGGGCACCGTATTCGATCATGATCAAATATATTTCAAAACCCTGCCATTTCGATCTGCCGTGGAATCGTGACTCGCGCTGAATACACGCTGTACTCACCAATAGCTATCTATTCGTGAACAGTTTGGTAGGAGTTCGGGCCAGCGGTTTACAAGATAATAACTATGTAGACTGTCTCGAAACAGCTGCAAATTTGAGTACTAGTACATCATTGATAGGGCAGACAGGAACATGACTGCGAGAAAAAGACAACGGGACAGTAAAGTAACAACGACGTACAGGAAGAAAAAGGCATTGACGAAAGTCCATACCCGCATCACAATACCTCCACGACTCTAGTCTGGATATCCCCGACAGACTTGATCTGGCGCGCAAGGCCTGGTACAACAATCTCATGCTCGGCAGCGATGCGCTTGAACTCTCCGCTGGGTTCTTGTTGGAGCAACAGCGCATGGAACGGCTGTTGTAGACGAGCAATCAGCCGCAGAGCCCGAGTGTAGTCATCCATTGTGGTGGCGAGTCCAGAAGGCGTTGGTGAGCGACGCGCAAAACTAGTCACCCCCTCCGGATCAGAATCATATCCGTCATCGACTGTGCTTGCCCAATGGGACTCGTCAAGTGGTTCGAGAAGGTCACGAATCCATGGATGTACAAAGATGAGCCTGCGTGGTTCATTCGGCGAGAGCTTGTCCGAGGTCTGGAATTCTACATCGCCAATCCCAGACACCCGAGCGCGGTACCGGGTCTCTTTATTGCGGCCAAAGTCTTGTATAGTGAGGTTTTTGACTGAGAAGATGATGCATGGGAGGTATAGCCGGCGGTTGGCGAAGCGGGCTGAATGTAGATGGGTGACCCGCTCGTGGATTTCTATGGCATCTGTCTCAGAGGATAGTGCGTTCCTTAATGCTTCGACACGCTCGCCCATTTCTGCGTCGTTGATGGCAAGCGAAGCACGAGGTGGTTGACTGTAAACTGCGAGGGAGCCGGGAAGGCAAGTGTTGTATGAGGAAGACTTGCCAGTCCAGTCTAGTACTGTCACTTCGCCCGAGCGGGCTACAATCCCTTCCAGCAGGCGACCCACCGCGGCGTCTCCTTCTCCGTAGTGTGGTACAATGTCGCTCTTGAAAATACCAATCAACGAATACGCTATATCTTCTTCCACAGTCGCATTGCGAGTCGAAGCTAGTCGGAGCTTCTCTCGAACGCTGAGATCGTCGGGGTTGAAAGTAATGATGGTTTCGCGGGCTGTCCCGGTAGCATCCGCGAGCTCCTGCATGATTTCTGGTGACTCCTTGTGGTTGGGTCGGGTCTCATCGAGGTATGGCTTCCAATTACGATCGTAGAACCGGATTACCTTTGCTGCGAGAAGGTCTTGTGCGGTCCACGCCTGCGTCATCCAGATACTGTTCCTGAGATCGCCAAGACTTGACGGAGATGCTACGTCTGCAAGGCGAACAAAAGTGGCCGCAGATGCTTCATACCACTTGTACATCATTTTTAGGGACTGGTTCGACACCGTGCTGATTGTCTTATCAATGCAACAGGTATCGCTCCAAGCCCAGCGATATCCGTTGCTACGAACTACCTCACAGAACTTGCGTAACTTCTCGTTCAGGGGTGATGGATCCAGTACCCAGATTGTGCCGGCCAAATTGACGTCTTGGAATGAAGGCTCCATCCCTTCCCAAAAGTGTGAAAGTGTCACATATTGAAAGTATTCTTCCACCACACGCTGGATGCGCCTGTCATCCAACTCCTCCGTCAAAGAAGAAAGCAGTTCATTGAACTTCCGTCCCGACTTGAATGCAAGCGCTCGTTCCGGTCCACCGCACAGACGACCACTCTTGACGTCAATAAGCACGAGTGGGGATATCTTGAAGACCTGACGGACGACGTTGTCGATGGCCGTCACCGACTGAGCGGGTGAAATGTATTTCTTGGCTAGTTCTACCCAATATAAGTCAGGCGTTATTTTCACGCCGATAAAGCGACACTGACGACGGGCATCGTGATCGGGAGACTCCTCAATGAGGGAATGCATGCGTTTGACAAGGAGAACGGGATTTAACGGATTCAGGGACAATGCAATAGAGTATCGTTTGATTGCTTCAGTCGGATCCTCGGAAACAACCGCTTGATCTTCCTGCTCATCACAAAGCCCACCACTACAACGGATCTCACGTGAGGTTTTTGAGGTGGGTTTGGAGACGTTCTCAATCTGACCTTGCTGCACTGCTTTTAGCTTGGGCGTGCAATAAAGGTTTGCCCTAGAACCCTGTGTGTCACCAACAGTTTGAATCACTCTTACATACCATACACACCTGAAGTAGCCGTGAACTGTTATCGTGGTTACGATCAGTCTTGCCCTCGACCATGGGTAGCGAGGTTCAGCGGTTCGGAGATCGGTATTCTGACCGTTACGAGGATGTCTGTAGGCTGCGGCGCCAGATTGGAACAAACATTCACCCCTCGTGGCGTTTATCGACGGTTTGCCTCATAGAGACGGTCTGGTCACCAGACTACCTCGTGGGAACCAAAGTCGTCTGATCCAGCAACCACTGCCCGATTCTTACATTGTAGTCGTGTAGAAATTATTTCAGGGAGCCAGTCACGGCTAACCGAGTGTGGCCAAAGTGTCGGCGACCAAAACTAACGCACTGAAAAGATCATCACCACAACCCGCAATGCAAGCTCAGTCCGGGTATTATCCGATAGCGAAGAAAAAGAAAGGAAAAGAAATGAGGAAAGCGAAATCACAAAAGTAAACCAACACCAGTCCATACGCAACCCTACCGCAACGACCCCTTGCTGCCGTGACTCGAGACAGTCGACCCCTTCTTCTCCTCCTCCATCCCCGCACTCGCATTCCGTATACTCGTCAAAACCTCCTTGCAATACTTGAGCTTGTCTACCAGCCGCTGCAAAAACTTGGCCTGTTCTGCGTCCATCCCAGCGGGGCCTTGTAGCGCCTGCGCCATGACCTCGCTCAATGTATATCGCGTCAACTTGTAATTCTTGTCAATGTGCGTCACCATTAGACCATGCGATGACAAGATCACTTTCGAATGGTCATAAAAGTTGAACTGTGGCGTGGTGAGATGAGACGAGGGCACATCATGTGAGAGCATACCTGAAGAACGTCGTGACTCATCTTGAAGACGATGACATGTTTCATCCGTAGATACTTTTGAACAAAGTCCATCCCCTTCGTTCGATCAAGGTCTTCAAACGTGTATTCATAGTCGCCATACAGTCGATCCATGATGTACCGCTCAAAGTGTTTCAACAGATACACCTTGTTCTTGAGGTCCTCTGGAAATTCCGAGACAGAGTAATTCTTCCGGACATAGACCTGACCATGTCGACGCGACGAGATATAATCAAAGCGGCTTTCCAACAATGTTAGAACGCACACCACCACGAGCGGTCGAACAGACACTCACTGTTTATCTGCAGCGAGAATCAACGTCGTGCTGTCGTTAAAGTGCACGCCCACAGCCCCGTCCGTCAAGGCATACCCCATACCATACTTATTGCAGTAATCCACCCACGAGACGATAAATACCCGCTCGTCAGGCAGACACGCGTCCTCGCGCGGGTCGCGAAATACCTTGCCCATCGCCTTGGCATCAAATGCCAATGTCAACGTCCGCGCAGCCGCATCGAACCCATTCATCCGCGCCTGTGTCTCCGTCTCTGAATCTGGCGTAGGCACAGAATCTTTACGCTCGTCACGCGCACGCTCCTTGCCCTTTGGTTCCTTGCGTAATGGGGGCACATTCTCCTGCTCCTCGACCCGATTAGCACCATGCCCTGTGACAGGTGCCATCTGAGCCACGATCCGCGCCTTTTGGGACTCGAGCTCCTTTTGTCTCTGCAGATCAAAGTTCTTTTCTCGCATCCCACGCGGTGCCTCCTGTTCCTCTTCCTCAATATCTCCCAACGCGCGCGTCGAACGCACGGTGCGAAGAGGAGACGATTTAGTTTCCTTGGCAGATTGGAGTTTGCGGAAGAGCGGCGACTCTTTCGCGGAGTTGGTCGTAGACATGACGAGGGGCTGTCTCGCAGAGCTAAGCAATGCAGAGATGGGGCTACCAGGTTGGACGGCCTTCTGGAACTCCTTCTCCTGTTGGGCGATGCTCGACATGACAGGGTTGGCAGCCTTGTTAGGTTGAACATTGGCAGATGGGTCACTCGGTACGGTAATGTTCGTGACCTGATCATCGTCAAGAAGTGCCGCCTTCTTAACCTTGGCAAGGTTGACGATCGACATGGGACGTGTGATATAACGAAAGTCAGGTGGTGCATCGTGCGCGGAGATGGGAATAAAGGATGGTATGATGCCATAATCGATAAAGGGTGAGGCGATGATTTCGAGAAGCGTAGGCCGTTGGTTCGGATCGGGTGTTAGAATGGAAGTGATGCATTCGCGCGCATCGGGAGATATTCGTCTCTCTGGGGGAAACTCATAAACGTTGTCGCGAATCCGCCTAAATGCGGTTCAAAACTGGTGACACGCAAGGGGACGGCGTAGACTCACGTGTAAATGTCCTTGACATCCTTGGTTTGAAAAGGGGGACGACCAACCAAGAGTGTATAGAGAATAACGCCGATAGACCAGGTGTCGACTTCAAAGCTGTGACCGTTTGCTGTGTCAAACAGCACTTCGGGGGCGATGTAGTTGGGTGTTCCGCAGATTGTCTTCTTCCTCTCGCCAGGGTTCTCGATGAGTGCAGCGAGGCCAAAGTCGCCGACTTTGATGTTCATGTTGGAGTCGAGGAATAAATTGCCAAGTTTTAGATCACGGTGAATGACTTGGTGTGTGTGCATGTAGTTGCAAGCACCAATGATCTGGACCAAGAAGAAGCGCGCTTCAGGTTCTGTGAAGCGGCGGCGGCGGCGAAGCATGTCCATGAGGGAACCGTTGTGACAGAGTTCGAGGGTCATGTAAACGTTGTCGTCATCTTCAAAGCATTCGTAAAAGCGGACAATGTTGGGATGGGCCAACGAGCGATGAATCTTGATTTCGGCGTAGAGCTAGTCGAGTGTGAGGGTGGTTGAGGCGCAGTTGATTGGGGTAGACGGACCTTGGTTTTGGCCTTTTTGGTCTTGAGGGAGGTCTTTGTGACGACCTTGCATGCGTGGCGCGTTCCACGGACGTCCTTGACTTCGTACACGCGTGCAAAGCCACCCTGTTTAACCGTGTGAGTGGCTGGTTTGCGAGGAGCGAAGTGGACCGACCTCGCCCAAAAAGCCGACACGGTGAAATTCCAAGATTCTGTTCTTGTCAGTAATAACCTTTGGCGGTGACGGCGGTGTTGTTTTACTGTTCTGCCTCGGGAGTGGTGGATCGGGTGGTGCAGCCTTCTGTTTTTCTGGCGAAGGTGGCTGTGGGGCCGCTTGGTTACTCGCATTCGAGAATGGAGGTCGACGTTGTAGCTGGTGGTGTTGCATCTTTGAGTAGGTCGTAAAAGCAGACATGTCGACGGCCTAACACCGTCGATGAGGTTGTTGAACAGGACAGAGAAGTGAAGGTGGCTGACCGCGTGCTGTGTCGGGTAGCGTGTTTATTACGTAACCGGTCACGTGTAAAGTCAACTTTTGATAGCCGGTCACGTGCAAACCGTGACATGAAATAGCCCCTGTCTGTTCTTTCAGTACCTTTGTGTGGAGCAGGCATAAAAGACGGGTCGCGTCTGTGCCACCACATGGACGAACATTGCCTTGAAGTTCCCCGCAACTTGTATGGTATTCCATTCTGCACAGGATAACCACTCACATTCTCTGCACAGTTATGAACCAGACGACATGGACTGTTCACCCATTTCACCAATTCTACTCACCGACTTTGACGTGGACATGCTAACAGATACCCCACCCACCTCGCCTGCAGGCGATCATCATACTCCATGGACACACTGGAGCACAGTGCCTCCATTTCACCACTCTCCATTTCTCGCTCCTCCACCTGTCTCGATCTGGCAAATTCCTGTGCACGAACCGCCACACTCTTCTGGATTCGCCGCTCCAACGGCGCTGTACGCCACCTCTGCTTCACATACTCACTTGGATGTGGCGAGACACGACTTGCCTGGGCAACCTTTTGTCTCCGTGGCACCGGAACCTCTGGTGAATTCAAACCTTTTACCGTATACTCCCGGTGCTCCCCATGAGATGAGCAATGGACCACAACATACCCTAGAGGCACAGTGGCAAGAACCTGCAGGTACACCCTACCTGACATCACTGGCAACCCTTGTTGACGAGTTTGAACAATCACTTACGTTGATGACGCCTTCTTCTGACGTAGACAACTGGAGCGATCCTAATCCTCGTTACGAGTCCACCTCAGCGTTGACCGAAAACCCATCACGAACGACTGACTTGGAATGGCCACCCCTGTACCCGGTGCGCTCGGACGATCACCTGCACGATTCACCCCTTCTTAATAGCGAAGCCACCGAACCGCTTGAAGAAGGCCAAGATCAAACTCTTACTTGTTTCCCGGATCTCCCGCCTCCACCGGTTGAAAGGAAGGCTACCGAACCACTCGAGCAAAGCGAAGACCAGCCAGCCACTTGCTTCCTGGACACTGCCCACCAACAATGGCCGCCCATCAATTCAGCATCTCTCTTCGCCTTGCCCGAACCACCCATCAACCCTCGCGCGCCGCACGCCCATCCCCGTCCTCCAACGCCACCCCTTCCACGCCGTCCCTCTAAACTTGTCACCGTTCCCCTCCCCGCTACCGAAACGGACTGCGCAGGGCTGCCAGCGGCGCAGGCAAGTGTCCAGGCGGGCAATAACACCCAGGAACAGTCCCCCCTGGGCGTAGGTCGGACCCCCCGACCAAATACGTGGCGCTCGCAGGCGCCTGTTGACCGAGCAGCGGCCAACACAAGACATGGATGCGGGTCGGTGCCGTCACCAGGACGGAGTACAGCATTGGGCTCGGTGCCACGTACACCGACCGCGGCGCGGTGCCGTCGGGAAAGATGGGTCGCGGAAGTAGGGGAGGAAGAGGAGGAGGAACTGGGCCACCCGGGGTGCCACATGGACACGAAGCGTATACGGTTCGTCGTGCCCGGTCTGGAGGAGGAGGCGGAGGCGGAGAATGGCGTGACGAGCCCGAGTCGCGCTGGTCCAGTACGTCGCATGCGCTTCACGCGCTCCGACGACAGCACGAGACGAACGGCGAGCGGTGGCGAACCTGTGCTGCTGCGCTCGATACTGCGAAATAAGCAGGCCATGCCGTACGACAGGTCGAGGGCGCGACATGGGAGGAGGGCCTCAGTGCCATGACAGCTGGGACTGGTAAGCATTCAAGTGCCAACGACTTTGAGGCGTTGAGGACGCGTTGCTGACGCCATGGCCATGGACAGGTAGTACCTGCATATGCTGATGCATGACGTCACGAGACGTTGGACGGCCATGCGCATGCCATTGCCATCATCCGAGGACAAGGACACGCCTACTGACTGAATCTCGGAGAGGACCGAGTCAAGTGGCGGTAATAGTCGTAGAGCACTATGACTGCGGGCGTAAGTAGCAGTGAAGCCTAGAGGTTCAATATCATTTGGTTGGGTGTGAACGTTGGAGCGACGGTATTCGCTTCCAATCTTGATTTCGAACTCTTGAATTCAACACCGTACGGACTCGGATCCATGAGCGAATCAACCTAGTTCTTCAGCGCCACATCCCACGATGCATCTCCACGACATCGAGAGCGAGCCTACTACAGGTCCGTCAAGACTCGCAGCCAATGTCCAAGGTGGGCCGAGTGATCACTCGACACCGAGTTTAACACCCTGTTCTCGCTCTTCGTACAACACCCACGACCCAGCTCAGGCTCGGTCGTGTTCGTTCGTTTGATCGTCCGCGTCGTCAAAAAAACTTCTCCACGATCGATCGACCGATCACCTCAATCGATCGCCTCTAGCACTGGCGAGCCGCACGCATTGCACCTTTCCTCCGAGGACATGCATGCTTCTAGCCTCTCTCTCTCGACATGACCTCGAACCTCCAACGCGCACCCCCGATCAATCAATATTCAATATCAATGACGAACCACGATCGATCGAGCAAACGAACGGGTACAGGGAAAATGGAAGCACCGTGAAGGTGTCCAACACCATTGCTGTCGCTATCGCCATCGCCATCGATAGCGACACGTCGACGTCATCCATCCATGTTTCCATTCCATTCTACCGTGTCTATTCGGACGCTCGGTCCTGCGCGCAAAGAATAAAGTCAATCATGATATGACGTAGGATGTAGAGTCCAGTGATGGCGACATTTTGGTCTATGGATGTCCGACGACGTCATTCAACTCTGCTCGACGCCTACTACTGCGCACCCCAATCAACGACATGACTCACTCACGTACAAGTCCCCGTCTACCCATGTGCATGCCTTGCATATTCTCCAACTCTCACCGGGACACGCACGCGCAGAGGCAAACCAACGAAAGAAAGAGAAAAGAAACATGCACGTCGCTCAACGACGCAAAAACACACAGAAGACGACATCCAATACGACATCCCAAGCACCCTCATCCCCATCCACACACCCTCGCCTCCTTCCTAGAGCCTCACACTTCTCTCCCACCCCAACGCCACCGATCAACAAATGAATGATATTAAAAAGAATGAAGTGCAAAACGGACGAAGTTCAGATAGGCGATATACGTTTCCTCTCCTTCCCCTCCATCCCGTCTTTTCCCAAGCCCCTTCTCCTATGTGTGTTGTGTGTGCAGTGTGTCGTAGGTAGATGAATGGAAAGATGAAAATGTAAGCTGTAGCATGAGCAAAAACGATGAACGCGCGCGGGCGCGCGCAAGTCCATATGCGACAATGAAGCAAAAGACGAGAAAAGGAAAAATCAAAGGCAAACAACGGCACGATGCAATCCGATTGGACGCCACGCCAATTCAACACACGCCCAGTCGTTCCCTACAAAGCGGGCACGTTTGGCTCTGGTCCAGCCAGGTCGCCAAACACGTTTCGTGGAATCTAGATGACGCCCCATCGTCAGACATACCGTCGCACCACGTTGATAGGGTCACAACACGCACGCATGATGACAAGTCGCACCCAAGATCCCCACATCGCCACCCTTGAACTGCGTCATGCAAATCGCACACTTTTCCACGGCCACGCCAAACAAGATCATCTTCAACTTGACACGCCCGTCCCGCGTAACCCGCCTCCGCACGAGCTCTACCTTGCCCACGAGACACGACGGACTCGGATCATCCTCAAGCAAACTCCCAACATCCGCGTCATTGTCTGGCGAAGGCATACCGGTCGACGGGGGTAGCGGCGTAGCAGGCCCAAGGAGGTCCGCAATAAGCAGAAGCGCCTAGGCAGGAGGATGCGTTCATGTCGTACGTTCCGAGATCGTCGTCAATCGGAGAACTCACGTCATAATTAGACCCGTCCGACATGCCCTGCTCACCCAGACTGGAAACCAGCCTGCTGATGTCTGGAACGTCGGACGTCGGCGTCGTCTGCATCGACGTGTCAAAGTACTCCACGGAACGGCTGGCCGCGGTGGAGAGCGTGAGGCTCGACGCGGAGGCGTAACCGCTTGTCGTTGGGGTCAAGGGTCCCGGCGGACTCACGGTACCGCTATCGCTCGCGTTGTCATTGTCATCGCCGTTGTAATCATCATCAAGGCCGAGAAGGTCCACGAGGGGCGTGACAGACGTTAAAGCAGGTTGAGAAACCGTGTCAAGGCTGTCATCATCAAGATCAATCAGCAAGCCTTCGGGGATAGGGGGTGTGGAGGGTGCGGCAGAGACTATCGTCTTTGGATGGGAAGCGAAACGCGTCGCGCCCTTGTCGAGAATCCAAGTCAACGATGGGGAGATAGGAGGAGTCGCTGGAAGTGGTCTCCCAGGATAGTGTCTCCGAGGAGATGGTTGAACGGTCGGAGGAGGAAGACTTTGCGTCATGTTTAGTAAGGGTGTGGGGGGTCCAGAAGGGAATATGGTGCTGTAAGCCGGTGCACTCCGCATACCCGTGTCTCTCGAGAGTGATCTGCCTCGTACAAGAGCGTGGTTCTCGTCCCGCGTATCGGGCGAGCGGACGATACGCTCAGTAGCAGATCGGGTAGGGAGAGAACCTGGCGCTGGGTTGGATACAATAGGAAGATCGGGATCATGCTCATAAGCAGGTGCCGGTGCAGAGGGCGCCGGCGATGAGACTCGGGGAGTTTTGGAGGTCAAAGAAGCATCGTAACCCCTGCTTCCGACCGCACGGGGTGGTTCCGAGGCAACTTCACGGTTCGAAAGAGCCTGAACAGCCATGGGAACGTCCTCGCTAGCGATCGTATTCTGAGACAGGGATATAGTAGAGCTGTTGAACGTAGCTGTCGAAGTTACGGAAATGGGAGATACCGGTGCACTCGAAGCGCTCATCTGACTTCCACGACTAGAGGTCGTATGACGACGTACATGCCGATTGACGAATGGCGGGGAGGCAGGCCTGTGTACTTGCGCGCCAGCCGTTTGTGGCATCTGCACCGTATTCACCTTGCGCGAACGGTCAACTGGAAACCCTGTTGGTGGGGCGACAAACACGTCTGCCGCGGTCAACTTTGGTAGCTGTCGCATGGCCGTGTTCTGAGGCGTTGCGGGGAGACTTGGTGGTGGTAAAGAACCATCGATGGACGATTCTCCAGAGCCAGTGCGTTCAAGCACCTCCCAATCCTCGAGGGGCTCACTCGAGGCACGCTCCTTTGACTTTCGATGGAACAATTTCGTCCGCGTACGGTGGGGAGTACCATGATGAGACGGCGAATGGTTGTGTAGCGATGGGGTACTCTTAAAGAATGGACTGGGGTTACGGAGCAACGAGATCACCGACGAAGACGGTTGAGGGGACTGCGAACGACCATGAAAGAACCGCGAGGGAGAGCCAGGGATGCTGGGCATCCGATGGTGCTTCGGAGTGGGTGGGGTAGACAGATCCGAATTATTATCCTGGTTCCGATCGTCGTCATACCGATCGCGACTCTCAGGAATGCGAAGAGACAGCTGAGACGCCAGGAAACGGGCCTGTGAGCCTGGCCCGCGAGAGACAGTAGGCTGACTCGCAAGCCGGGTTCTGTGCGGCATGGGAAGACCAGAGGGCACGGGCATCTCAGTTCTCAGCTTATGTCTCTTGACACGCTCGTCCAAGGGGATGCCTCGGACGCGGTCGAGTTCCCAGCGCTCGGATGGCTCCAGATCAACGAGTTCGATGCTGGTCCTATCTTCAGTTTCATGGGAAGGTTGTAACAGCGACGGAGATGCGGTGTTGATAGAGAATGTATCGCTTCTGTCCGATCCTGACGGGGGGCCGGGCACGGGGAGAGAAGCTATGGTGAGCGCGGGCGAGACGAGGCCAGGGTGGGGAGGACCACCCTGGTGCACGTAGTTCTCAGAGATGAGAGTCGACACTGCAGTCGCTATTTCGTACGTGGGGGGAGGAGGGTAGTCTGGAGGGGGGAAGGCATCATGACGAGGGCAAGACGAGGGCACGGAGGACGACAGACCTGCATCGTTACACATTCTCGAGGACTGCGCCTGCCTACGAGAGCCAGCGCCTCTAAAGTTGTAGGAGAGGTTGTATTGGATTTCCTCCTCGTATCTGTCCTCCCTTTTCTTCTTCGATTTGGGCTTGCGGGTCCGAGGGGTGTTATCGGGTGTGGAGGGGGGATGACGAGCATTGAGAGTGGAGCTGTGGGTGAGATACATCGCCTGAGCTGGTTCGGCAGGCCTCTTTCCCGAGGTCATCGTATAGCACTGAGAAGGTGAGTGCAGATGGGAGACAAGGGCGAAGAATGCACGACACGCCTCTACCTGCTGTCGTGCCGACATGCCCTTTTCTTGTTTGGACTACTTTGGCTGACTTACGAATGAGGGTGTTCGGAGCATGTCGTTCGGCCCGTCCTCGTTGCGAGTTATCCACAGCGGAACTGCCCTCCTTTCGTCGCCCCTTCCCCCTTCTTGCCATGCCGATGCCGCGAGGAACACTTGCCCAACACTACGACTGCCTTTCTCGGTATATCATTTCCCACGCCATCCCCGGTAATGAACCAAAAAGGGTCCTCCTTATCGTACCCGTCCGTCATGGGCCAACTCCACGGTCGTACAAACCAATCCGGCCCGTTGGCAGTCGGACCACCTACTGTATCGATTGATGCACTTGGTGTCTCATCAATCAAACACCGGGTTTCCTCCTCGGACAGGGGCATTCTCTTTGCGGCCCCACAATACACACCGTGGCACGGTAATTTAGAACGAGCTGTTCGACGACAGTTACGCCAAACGGAACAATGCATGCCATGCAGGCAAGTACTCCATGCGTACCAACTGACACATCGTGACCAAACACGATTCCAGGGTTTCAGTAAACGGACAAGGAGGACTCGTGGCACTTTGATGAGTCGATCTCGACTTGTTCGAGGCGTCGATGCATCTCCTGGATTCTATTTACATATCGCCTGCCCTGGATTTACACCCAGCTGTGAATCCCTAGATTGCGGGTTCTGTAATTGCCACGTTCGTACTGGCTTCTGCAACCAGACTCCTGGGGTTATATATATCCACAATGTTAGGCCAATCATGTAATTCATATATCGTAACGCAAAGCTACAGAACCTGATCACTCGACGAGAACAAAAGCGAAATTTTCGAGCAACGAAGAGGCATGTAATCGGTTGAGGTCATGGAGAGCGAGCGACTAGCAGTCAATATGCTGACAGAGTCTTAGAAATTTGCGATGCGTGTATATGGACCATTGCGCTCGTGCGATGAAGTGAATTAGGACAGAAAAAGAAAGGAGTGCGGGACGGCGACGGCGACTAGACAAACGCGTGGCGGTCGGATTGTATAAAATCTAGATTACAAATGGATATTCGATGCTCGATTAATTTCTCATACGCTGCAAAGCTGTGAAGAGCAAGGAAGATA
>JBBPRQ010000333.1:0-34475 GCA_038093095.1 Boletus insuetus | reverse complement strand
CTGTACTAGAGACAGTCGATGCGTCACCCGAGCCACATCACACTTATCTTTACACAATATCCAAAATATATTGCATTAACATTTTCCGTCAATCGCTAGTTCTCTGAAACCCTCATTTAGGCGTGTACCTTCTTACTTTCTTACTGGCTCAAATTTGTACATACCCAAACGTCAATCAAGAAAGACGAGTGTCATATAATACATTTGACCGTCTGCATACCTCATGCCAACGGCTTGGTACTTCCCAATCCGGTGGTTTTATCATACCAAGCCCCCTCAGGCCAACACAACTGTGCACATGCCCATGGCCACATTCATCAAATCCCCTTTGTCAACCTCGCCGCAACCACACCAACACACACCATGATGACTGTCCATGCCCATGTGAGGCCCCATTGCCTCGCCCACGTTGACCCGTTCAGCGCAGTAAAGAGTATACTGACGACGACGGGACCGATCGAGCGTCCGAGAGACATGGCAAATTGGACGAGGCCGTTGCTTCGCCCGAGGGCCGATCCCGTTCCCCTCGCACTAGTAGTCGTGGTCCCAGTTTTACTTCCAAGTGGGCCTAGTGCGGACATGGAACGGCAACCGGAGCCGGTACCAGTGATCTCAACGGAAGAGGTTGGGGAGTGAGTAGGAGCGTGTCGTTTGATGAGGAGCATTGTGACGCTGAACGGAATCTCTGCAACCCTGGACAAGGCGAGCACGAGTGCGAGGCCAATCCAGATCCCAGTCTGGGCCGTTGCCGTAGTGTCAATCCTGTCTCCAGTCACATGAGACAATCCAGACTGTGCAGGAGGACGAGTAACCGCGAGCATGTTCAACAGCGGGAGGATTGCAAAGGTGATGGGCCAGAGATACATACAAGTGTTGTATATCGTAGCACAGTCAAATCGACGAAGGATATAGGGCAGAGCAACGAGCTGGAGGAGGACAGCGAATACACCAGAAGATGCAAGGAACTTGCTGATGGTGGAAGGCTGTCAGGAGCATTAGGACAAAGTAAGAACTAGACACGGTCCACTAAAGGCACGGCAACGACCGTTGAGAGTGCAAGTCACAAACACAACCTGCACTCGTATGTGATGCATGGGATTACTCACCTGAAGTCCCAAGCCACCTGCATCGACAGGCATGTAGCAAAAGAGGGTAAAGACGGCGTCGAACGCGCAGCACAAGAAACCCAGCGCGAGCCCAGAGAGCGTCAATGCCCGTAGGGCAGGTATTGCGAGGAGTGCTTTCACACTCATGGATCCTGAAGTCGCATCCGTGTCTGGGGCGGAATGTGGCACACTGCCAGGAACGCTGTCCACAGCCCCCTTTCGTTTACTTGGAAGTGTCTGTTGAAGCCAAAGTACATAAGTCAGCATCGCGAGACATGTCTACACCCTTCTCTCGAACAGACCTCTTTCATGAAAAAATACGCCAATACAATACCCAAGAGGGTACATACAACGCTGATAATACAAGGTGGGAGATGGGGATAATCCACAAAGAGAGGCCATGAAAAATATTGTTGGTATCGTGTTGTCGCGTTCGCAAAAGTCCCACCAATGAGGGGACTACAATACATCGGGGGTTAACTTGAGTTAGGCGACGAAAACCAAAAACCCCACCCCACGACGGTGCCAGTCGACCACGCGAGGCTATATATTGGTACAGCGATGTTCTGGTTGCTGTCATCGGTGATTTCGACCAAGATCGAGTGGTGAACAGCGATGTTTCCTGCTACTAATCCACCTAAGAAGTTTATGAGTGCGCCCTGAACGAGAGTGACAAAGCAACAGAGAAAAGCCGACCAAAGAAACGTGATGCAAGGATCGTGAGCAACGACGTCGACAAACCAAACGCAATGGTCGAGATTGCGATGCCGACGAGACAGTAAATGACGACGGGACGCCGACCGAAGACGTCTTTTCGAATGATGGATCGTGTCAGAATTCAGAAACTACATCGAATCAACTACATACCCGATAACCTGCCCAACTGGTACACCGAAAACATCTCCGCGAGCGAATACGCGCTCCCCTAAGAGGTTCAGGGTAACGGCGTTGTCCCCGTCAGCACAACCTGCGCACACATTGCCTGTGGGAATCATACTCACGATGAATCCACTATAAAATCCAACTTGCTCTGGCGCGGCAACGTGGAGATCAGCTAATAGTTGATTGATGTACGGATGAATTTGGGTAGAGGCGATGGCATTGACGATGCGCAGGGAGATAAGGGCGCCAAGTTGCGCCTTTGGGAGGGGTGTTGGACCGCTGGCTTGAGATACCTCTGTGATGCCTCCGCACTCTGCGTCCGGCAGGAGTCGCGTCGATTCATCAGGCTCGTGGAGAGCATTTTGGTTGGGGCTCGTCCTGGACATGGATGTTGAGTGGGCCATGAGCGTGCTGCGTGAGCACACGGAGCGCACAAGACAAAACAGTCCAGTGACAGCGATCGATCGTATCGTGTGGGGTTAAAATTGGAACCGGCGGCGTCCGAGTGTCTAATTTGATCCGCCTGGCCTATGAGAGCACATGCCACCATCGCTTGTGCGTGGGTTATGCTCTCGAACATATTCCCTAGGCTATAGCAATGACTGTCGGCCAATGATTCATACTAGTAGATTTTATCTGATGGAAGGTGACCAGAGGCTTTTGTTTATATCCATTTGTACCTCATAATGTGTTGTTCCGCGTTTTTGACTACCTTTGGATTCTTGCCTTAACTTTGTATCTTATCCTCCACAACATCGATATATCGTGCCACTTGCATCACACTGGCAATTCGTTCATTGACCCGAAACCGATTTAGATAGATGATACTGGGTGTTGTGTTCGTCTCGCTGCCAATCTGGGACTTTCAGTTATGCAGGTTTGCTTACTGTGACTTCACTCTTAGACGAGCAGTCGATAGACACAAATTTGTACATATCCAAACGTCAATCAAGAAAGACGAGTGTCATATAATACATTTGACCGTCTGCATACCTCATGCCAACGGTGTTGGTATACTTCCCATCCCGGCGGGTTTATCATATCAAGCCCTCAGGCCAACACATCTGTGCACACGCCCCATGGCCACACTCATCGAATCCCCTTTGTCAACCTTGCTCCAACTACAGCAACACATGCCATGATGACTGACCACGCCCACGTGATGCCCCATTGCCTTGCCCACGTTGACCCATTCAGCGCAGTAAAGAGCGTACTGACAATAATGGGACCGATCGAGCGTCCGAGACACATGGCGAATTGGACGAGGCCGTTGCTTCGCCCGAGGGCCAGCCTCGTCTGCATTGCATTCGCACTCGCAGTCGCGGTCCCAGTTTTGCTTCTAGACGGGCCAAGTGCGGACATGGAACGGAAGCTGGAGTCACTACTAGTGATCTCGACAGAAGACGGCGTAGAGTTAATAGGAGCGTGCCGTTTGATGAGGAGCATCGTGATGATGTATGGGAGTGCTGCAACCCTGGCCAAGGCGAGCACCAGCGCGAGACCAATCCATATCCCAATCTCGGCCCTAGTCACATGGGACAATTCAGGCTGTGCAGGAGAACGAGTAACCGCGAGCATGTTCAACAGCGGGAGGATTGGAAAGGCGATGGGCCAGAGACGCATGCATGCGTTGTATGTCGTAGCATAGTCAAATCGACGAAGGATATAGGGCAGAGCAACGACCCGGAGGAGGACAGCGAATGTACCAGAAAAAGCGAGGAATTTGCCGATGGTGGAAGGCTGTCAGGAGCATTAGGACAAAGTAAGAACTGGACACGGTCCACTAAAGGCACGGTAACGACCGTCAAGAGTGCAAGTCACAAACACAACCCACACTCATATGTGATGCATGGGACTACTCACCTGAAGTCCCAAGCCACCCGCATTGACAGGCGTGTAGCAAAATAGGGCAAAGACGACTTCGAACGCGGAGCTCAGGAAGCTCAGCACGAGCCCAGAGAATGTCAATGCCCGTAGGGCAGGTATTGCGAGGAGTGCTTTCACGCTCATGGATCCTGAACTCGCATCTGCGGAATGTGGCACGCTGCCAGAAACGTTGTCCACAGCCCCCTTTCGTTTACTTGGAAGTGTCTGTTGAAGCCAGAGTAAAGAAGTTAGCATTGCATGACATGTCTACACCCTTCTCTCGAACAGACCTCTTCTATGAAAAAATATGCCAATACAATACCCAAGAATGCACATACAGCACTGATGATACAAGGTGGGAGATGGGGATATTCCACAAAGAGTGGCCATGAATTTTTTTTTTGGTATCGTGTTGCCACGTTCACAAAAGTCCCACCAATGAGGGGACTACAATACATCGGGAGGAGTCAACTTTTAGTTGGTGGCCAAAAAAAGACCCACCCCACGACGGTGCCAGTCGACCACGCGAGGCTATATATTGGTACAGCGATGTTTTGGTTGCTGTCATCGGTGATTTCGACCAAGATCGAGTGGTGAACAGCATTGTTTCCTGCTGCTAATCCACCTAAGAAGTTTGTGAATGCGCGTTGAACAAGATTTACCAAGCAGTAAAGAAAAGCCGACCAAAAAACCGTGATACAAGGATCGTGAGCAACGACGTCGACAAACCAAACACGATGGTCGAGATTGCGATGCCAACGAGACAGGAAATGACAACGGGACGCCGACCGACAATGTCTTTTCGAATGATGGATCGTGTCAGAATTCAGAAACAAAAGCTACATAGAATCGACTACACACCCGATAACCTGCCCAACTGGTACACCGAGAACATCTCTGCGAATGAATACGCGCTCCCCTAAGAGGTTTCGGGGTAACGGCGTTGTCCCCGTCAGCACAAACCGCACACACACCTGTGGGAATCATACTCACGATGAACCCACTATAAAATCCGACTTGTTCTGGCGCGGCAATGTGCAGATCAGCTAATAGTTGATTGATGTATGGATGGATTTGGGTAGAGGCGATCGGATCAACGATGCGAACAGCGAAGAGGGCGCTAAGTTGGGCCGTTGGGAGGGGTGTTGAGCCCCTTGCTTGGGGTGCCTCTGTGATGCCTCCGTGCTCTGCGTCCGGCAGGAGTTGGGTCGACTCATCAGGCTCGTGGAGAACATTTTGGTTGGGTCTCGTCCTGGACATGGACATTGAGTGGGCCATGTGCGTGAGCACACGCAGCGCACACAATGAAACAGTCCAGTGACGGCGATTGATCGTATCGTGTGGTGTTAAAATTAGACCGGCGTCTAATTTGATCCGCCTATGCGTGGGTTACCATGCTCTCGAACATATCCCCTAGGTCATAGCAATGACTGGACTCGGCCAATGATTCATACTAGTGGGGTGACCAGAAGCTCTTGTTTGTATCCATTTGTACCTTATTGTCGTTCTGCGTTTTTGTTTCCCCGGGCCTGGGTGAGTACATACTTGAGTCACTGACTTTGGCTTCTTATCTTAGGTTTGTATCTTAGACGAGCGGTCGACAGACACAAATTTGTACATACCCAAACGTCAATCAAGAAAGACGAGTGTCATATAATATATTTGACCGTCTGCATACCTCATGCCAACAGTCTTGGTATACCTCCCAATCGTTTTATCATATCAAGCCTCGACGCATCTGTGCACGCGCCTCATGGCCACACTCATCGAATCCCCTTTGTCAGCTTAACCCCCACCATACCAACACACACCAGGATGACTGACCACGCCCACGTGAGGCCCCATTGCCTCGCCCACGTTGACCCATTCAACGCAGTAAAGAGCGTACTGACAACGAAGGGACTAATCGAACCTCCGAGAGAAATAGCGAATTGGACGAGGCCGTTGCTTCGCCCGAGGGCTGACCCCGTCCTCTTTGCATTCACACTCACGGTCCCAGTTTTGCTTCTAGATGGGCCTATTGCAGACATGGAACGGAAGCCGGTGCCGGTGCTGGTGACCTCGATAGAAGATGGCATAGAGTGAGTAGGAGCGTGCCGTTTGATGAGGAGCATCATGACACTAAACGGAATCGCTGCAAACCTGGACGAGGCGAGCACCAGCGCGAGGCCAATCCAGATACCCATCTCGGCCGTTGTCGCGGTGCCAATCTCGCCTCTAGTCACATGAGAGAATCCAGATTGTGCAGGAGGACGAGTGACCGCGAGCATGTTCAACAGCGGGAGGATTGCAAAGGCGATGGGCCAGAGATGCATGCATGCATTGTATGTCGTAGCATAGTCAAATCGACGAAGGATATAGGGCAGAGCAACGATCCGGAGGAGGACAGCGAATATACCAGAAGATGTAAGGAACTTGCTGATGGTGGAAGGCTGTCAGGAGCATTAGGACAAAGTAAGAACTGGACACAGTCCACTAAAGGCACGGCAACGACCGTTGGGAGTGCAAGTCACAAACACAACCTGCACTCGTATGTGATGCATGGGACTACTCACCTGAAGTCCCAAGCCACCCGCGTCGACAGGCGTGTAGCAAAAGAGGGTAAAGACGACGTCGAACGCGGAGCTCAGGAAGCTCAGCACGAGCCCAGAGAGCGTTAATGCCCGTAGGGCAGGTATTGCGAGGAGTGCTTTCACACTCATGGATCCTGAATTCGCATCTGTGTCTGAGGCGGAATGTGGCACGCTGTCAGAAATGCTGTCCGCAGCCCCTTTTCGTTTATTTGGAAGTGTCTGTTGAAGCCAGAGTAAAGAAGTCAGCATTGCGTGAAGAGTACACCCGATCTCAAACAGACCTCCTCTATCATGAAATACGTCAATACAATACCCAAGAGGGCACACACAGCACTGATGATACAAGGTGGGAGATGGGGATAATCCGCAAAGATAGTTGGGTATCGTGGTGCCGCGTTCGCAAAAGTCCCACCAATGAGGGGACTATGATATCGGGGGGTCAACTTTTAGTTAGGTGACGAAAACCAAAAAAAAGACCCACCCCACGACGGTGCCAGTTGACCATGCGAGGCTATATATCGGCACAGCAATGTTTTGGTTGCTGTCATCGGTAATTTCGACCAAGATCGAGTGGTGAACAGCGATGTTTCCTGCTGCCAATCCACCTGAGAAGTTCGTGAATGCGCCTTCAACGAGAGTGACAAAGCAACAAAGAAAAGCCGACCAAAAAAACGTGATGCAAGGATCGTGAGCAACGACGTCGACAAACCAAACGCGATGGTCGAGATTGCGATGCCGATGAGACAGTAAATGACAACGGGACGCCGACCGATGACGTCTTTTTGAACGACGAATCGTGTCAGAATTCAGGAGCAAGGAGGACTACATCGAATTGACTACACACCCGATAACCTGCCCCACTGATACACCGAGAACATCTCCGCGAGCGAATACACGCTCCCCTAAAAGGTTTGGAATAACGGCGTTGTCCCCGTCAGCGTAACCCGCGCCCACACCTGCAGGAATCATACTCACGATGAACCCACTATAAAATCCGACCTGCTCTGGCGCAGCAATGCGCAGATCAGCTAACAGTTGATTGATGTACGGAAGGACTTGGGTATAGGCGATGGCATCAACGATGCGCAGGGAGATAAGGGCGCCAAGTTGCGCCTTTGGGAAGGGTGTTGGACCCCTGGCTTGAGATGCCTCTGTGATGCCTCCGCGCTCTGCGTCCGGCTGGAGTCGCATCGATTCATCGGCTTCGTGGACAGCGTTTTGGTTGGGGCTTGTCCTGGACATGGACGTTGACTGAGCCAAGAGCACTTGAGCGCTTGAGCGTGAGTACATGCAGTGCACACATCCACCGTGTTGGGGTATGAGACAATACATCACTTGCGCGTGGGTTATACTCTGGAACATATCCCTTGGGTGATAGTAATGACTGGACTCGGTCCATGCGTATAGAGGACAAGAGGCTTTTGTTTGTCTGTTTGTACTTATGTCCGGGGCACAATTGGTGAGTCACTGACTTTGGATTCATGCCTCGATTGATTGTCGTGTTATCCCCTCCACAACGTACCTGCAATTCGTTCGTTGACCCGGGTCCCGAAGCCAATTTAGAGAGATACTGGGTGCTCTCCTCACCCCGGCCCCTTTAATCCTGACTGGAAGTACAGGTAAATGTGGATTTAGCATGTGTTCTAACAGATGTCCATAGTACTCTATGGGTGCTGTAGCTCCTGGACAATCATTGCATCATGTTCACGTCAAACCTTTTGCTACAACGTATCCCGAATGGAAGGTGGAATACAAATATAGTTGACTAGATTGCACCCTTAGACGAGCGGTTGATAGACGCAAATTGGTACATACCCAATGTCGATCAAGAAAGACGAGTGTCATATTTGACCGTCTGCATACCTCATGCCAACGGTCTTGGTATACCTCCCAACCCGGTGGTTTTATCATATCAATGCCAGACCAAGCATTGAAGGAAACATCGGGAGAAGGGTTCATAGCAGTAAAGAAAGTAGCGACGGCTGGGACGGATTCTTCTTCAATAACTGAGTCGAGGACATCAATGGAAAAGTGGGATGGCAACGTGAATCCGAGATTCGCAGGAGGTAATTCAGTATAGCCGTGTGTGCCCACGGCAATGGCAATCAAAGAGAGAGACGGGCATGTTTGCAGAATTCTTAGCAGTCCGTTTGGCGTGATTCCGTCTTCTGTGTTCCAGCCCCTACCTTCATTTATGGCGAGGTTTTCCAAGTTTGGCCATGCCGATACCAATGCTAGAAGATCGTTGTCTGCCAGGCCTACGTCCCACCCGATATCGATGTGTATACGACGGAGATTGATGAATGCTATGCACGGCCACATGTTTGCTAAAGAAAGTAGCGGGGACTCCTCATCGGTGCCACCCGAAGAGGACGACTCACACAACGAGAGGCATTCGATGGTGTGATCAGCGTTGGACGTCTGAACAGCGGTAAAGAAGGAGGAGAGTTCCTGCCTTGAAGGGCAGCTGTCAATCGTGAGAGCGAGTTTTTTGATGGCAGGAAGATGGATCTGAGAGAGTAGCTGCGGGATTGGGCTGAAAAATGTAGGATGTAACTCCAGGGTGCTCAAGGTGGAAAATGAAAGCGGTGATATGCAACTCGGCAATGGAATAATTTGCCTGAATGCGAGCTGAGTCAACGCAGGCATGTGAGACAAATGCATAAGAGCATCTATGTCCAGGGAGGCATTTGGACAATCCACCGTGTGGAGGTTTCGCCACCGGCAGATCCAACTGGAGACCATTTCACTGAATGCGACGTCAAACTCCCCCACATGGAAAGAAAAGTGTTCGACATTTGGGGAGGAGTCTGGAAGTGACGCGAGGGAATCCTGGAACCACAGTGGGAACAGCCGTGGATTCCCGAGTTTAACGTCAAGGGAAATAAGGGACGGGAATGCAAGGCGCAACAGATACGGCGTGGATCCACTGCCCTCATATCTGAGCATCAGATGGCAGATGTTTGGGAAGAGTAGCTCAGTAGTAGGGGTATTAGAGAGGATTTTGACGGATTTCTTGTCGATCCCAAAATGTTCGAAGTCCGTTATACTTCGGATACGACGGGTGTAACTTTGGAGGATATCCCAGTCAATCTGTGTAAGCGGTCTTCTAAATGAATATTGCTAGGAGAGAATGAATAAGATATTCACAAAGTGCGCCGAATATTTGGGACATCTTACAAAGTAGTGCTTGATATTTGGGGATAGTGCTTTTGGGAGACACCGCACGAGAGGAGATAGATTGTGCAGCTGCTTCCAGAGTAAATCTAGCGCTGGTTCTCTGAATGCACGACATGTTCTAGCCAAATACGCCAGCTCTGTGCGATAACAAAGGTGACCAAAGATATTCAAAAGGATATCTTGTATCTCGAGCGCGCGATGCATCCTGATACAGATCGAACGAGATCGTTAAACGCAAGTGAAGGTCTGTACAAAACAAACAACCCCGGCCGCTGACACCAGTTGTTATTGAGTGTAACGTCACGACCGTGGACAGTTGAAGAATAGGATAGATCAAGTTGAAGGGGAGAGCCGCGAGGGAAAGCGTGGAACGCGGCGGAGCACGACTCACTGGCATCTCACTCCTGTAAACAGCTGCTGGCAGCATACGATGCTTGGTACGTGTTGTACTAATAAGAATCGTAGTTGAGAAACCTCGACGTCCAATCACTCGACTGACTGCTTCGCACCGCTCATCCGAGGGATAGAGGCCCGAGGTTCGGAGCGTTCCATAGCCTTTACATCAAGTCCCTCAGGCTCCGTTACAACTGTACATCTCATGCACACGGTGCTACCAGTGCAGTGTGGAATACACCTACCACTGTGCCACTGGCATTTACTTCTTGTTCCAAACTCGATCTACATGGTAAGCTTCGCCCCTCCAAGAGCTTCAAAGTTCAAACTACTACTCTCGCACTGCCCGCATCCACCACCGCCTCGTCCTTGTCGAAGCTGTGTGGAATGGTGCCGAATTTTGAGAGGCGAGAAGTATGAGATGGCCCTCAAGGCCTCAGATCCAGACCACATACCCAATTGTCGAGCAACTTTCAACTTTCTGTTTGGCAAGATTGCGTGCAGACTTGACCGATTGGAGTCAACAATTCACTTCAATATCCGAAGCAGCCCAAATCGCTTCTTCAGAATCGCGGTAAGCGCGACGTCGAATGTGAGGCTCAAAAAACGCAGTAAAATTTACAGTACTTGTACTATCTGGCGGAGCTCTGTGACAAATACTAGCAGATTCAGCTTCTGGGGGTCTGTGTCGGTCTTGGCTATCTCCGTCGACTAGTACGAGTGGCCTGGATGCAAGTTCAACGTTCAAGGCAGTTGCATCATCACGTCGGTCTGACCAACGTCATGATGCCAAGCACAGCCCAGTGCGAGTGAGTAAAAAACAATTCGTCGCTGAGCACACGGTATGTCGGAGCTGGCATCTCGGGCTGGCCGTTCGAATGTTTCCACCAATGCACCAACGAAAAAAGGACGGCGCTGACAGGAAGCACACCACAGGTTTCAAAAAATCATAATATCCAACGCTCGCACATACAACAACAAAGATTACACTCTTATTCAAATATTAGTGCAACAACACATGTGCAGTGCACCGCTGCAACGCAGCCACTTCAGAAGCACTCGCACCTGAAAAGTCAAGTCAATCAACAATAGTCAAAGATATGCCGGCGACACGTACTGTCCACCACCCTCGCAGCCGCATCCGCAACCTTCGCCGCACCGGCAACCAGTGCAGAGCTGGAGAGGGTCGTTCTGGTTCACAGGGATAGAGGTGATCTATATGCTCAAGTCAACTCCCAGTTTGCTCGACGCGCGAGTCAAAGAAACAGGACGAACGGTGTTCATGATGAGTAATTCTTGGTGGTAATAATAGTGAAACTCGGCTCACTCGCTCCTTTTATCTCTAGCTCTGGCTGTTTGGCGTTGTGTTCATGCCTCACCTCATCCATTTATCCTCCACACGGCCTGCAATGACATGTTTTTCGTACAGCGCTACGCGCTAAGTCCCACCTGCTCCCCTTTTCATTACAGCACCCTTCTCCAAACGGCAAGGGCCCCAAAAAATAGTGCGTACCGTTCCCATCATGGATGCTTCTGGAACCTTGGCCATGACACCAGCCAACGTGGATGCCGTTCTACCAACGTCGCGACGTAATATCGTTGTATGACCTTGTACCTAGTATGGTACATAGTATGACCCGTGAGGCAATTTTGCCACCCCCCAATGATGGTGGCGCTTGCTTGCTCGATTAGCCGTGTCGGATCTATTGTGTCACTTCCACCGACCACGTTCCGGGGTGCAGCATGTGCCCTCGACAGGTCCAAGTATTTTATCGCGCCTAACATGGTCCTCGTTGGTGGAACTCGGACGGACGTGATGACGCGTTAGCGACGCGGGATAAGGACGCAATTATCGTTGGAGTAAGCTTACCGTGGAACCAGGGTATGCATGCCAGTTGAGGCATCAAGGAGGACTATGGTCTAGTGTATCTTCCTCCCACGATCTAAGCGCAATCGCCACGTTATCACAACTCCCCATCTTCGCCACCAGAATCCCATCACAAAAACTGCAAAATTAGTTGGGTTGTGACGTACAAAGCAGAGAGAACCATGATATCGACGAGCGAGTAGGAGACGATCCATCTGATCAAATGTTACACTCGTTGTCAACACTCCAGGGAGGTAGGACCGGTCGACGCAAAAAAAAGTGGACTTGTATTCACCCTTACGAGTATCGTACGAAACGCACCACGTATGCACCCAAAAAAAATCAACGAGAGTCGCAACGCCTGCGCAACAACCCAAACCCAGGATCCGTCACCTTTCCACACCCCTGAAATACACACGCCTTACCCACCGTCGTCGACGGGTTACCCATCCATCACACGGTCGTCCATCCGGTCGAGGATGTGTCCACGTATCGGTGGTATACGTCCAACCATCTGTGACGTACGTCGGTGAGGTCGAAACCCATGAGCCACGCGGTGGATGAGAGCGTCAGAAACGAGACAGCGGAGAACACTCGTTTGTATGCATACCTTCATCTGCACCTACGCAGACGCTCGTACTCGGAGTATCACATTCGACAGCCCATGAAGCGACCAGATCAGGTCGCCAACCTTCTGTCTCGACGAAGGCCCAGCCGGGAGAAAGCGAAAACGTGAGGTTGCTACTGTGCGAAAACAAGATGAGTACCTTGGCGCGTGCACGGTAGGAACGCAACAATGGATGGGGATCATCAAGACCAACCGCAGCGCACAAGAAGCGAATGGCAAATGACACTGAAAACGCACCTCACTTCTCCCCCGACGCCACTCCACCCATCTCTACCCCTCGTCCACCCCACCCGTTCGTTCGGTCTCAGATTCGCCTTGGACCACGACCCTCCTGTCGCAGTCACGGTCGAGCTCGACATCATGGACGCCGCATCCTCCTCCCCACCGTCTTCTTCGCCCTCCCGTACAAATGTGACTGCAGATTTGCGTCGCTTTCCGTCAGACGTGTCCTGGGCCCAGCGTTCGTTCTCCCAGAGTTCGACGTGGGTGAGTGGGGTGTTCCAGACGGCGTCGTCGAGTCGGTCGTTGTCGATGAGGTGGCGTACGAAGAGACGAATGTCGCGGGGAGTGAGGGTGATAGTAAATGTGCGCGTGCAGGTGGAGCGTGGCGGGTGACGGATGCGATGGCCAATGATAGGGAGAAGAGAGAGGGGGTTTTGGAAGCGGGGGACGTTAATGGACAGTTGGAGCGAGAGGCCAGGCCCGCATCCAGATAAGGCGGCCGATACAGCAGAGAGTGAACCCCGGAAATGGGGATGGAGGGCACCGATGCTACCTGCGCCTGCAAGGAAGAAGAGAAGGCGGAGAGGGAGGAAGTCAGTCATGAGGAGGGGGAGGAGGAGGAGGAAGGTGACGAGGGTGACGATGAGTAAGGGGTGGTGGGGTTGGGTGGTGGGCCGAGTGGCCAGTAGACTTGGAGGATCTGAGGTGCGTCGAGGTGGTTTTGAAGCAGCTTCGTTAGATGGTGTAGTGTTGGACATGGGCGTGGAGTGCAATTTAGGCGGGGATGGGGCCGACGGCGGTGACTGAGAGGCGACCAAGAAAGGGAGAAGTGGCACGATGGCGTCGTGCACGTCCGAACTAGGTACATGGAATTAATTGAACGATAGTAGCAGATAGATACACTCACAAGGCACCCATGAGGTTTTGCACGGCCTGTATATTTGCCTGCCAGTCGGCTGTACCTTCGCCAATGTTAATTGGGACTGGTTGAGCACCCGGCTCAGGATAATAGCCAAGCATGACGCCAAGGAGTAAGATATGAGGGATCAACAGCATCATTTTCGGAAAGTAGCCTAATCCAGGTGAGTGAACGCGACCAGTACTGAGTGAGACGAAAGGGGCGCACAAAAAAAGCCATAGGCAGCCAGAAAAACAGTGGTGCGTTTCCAGCCTTTTTTCCATAGGACGATTTCCTCGATACGGTCCTGCAGCCAGAAGACGGGACCGATTCTGGACACGAAGCGACGAAAGTTGGCGGTCATGATCGGAACTGAGAGGGGATCTCGAGTGCTGAGGAGCGAGTGAGACGCCGACCGAGGATTCGGGGTCGCGATGGCGGACGCGATGATGCTGGTGCTGGGGAGGGGTGGGGTGGGGATGGACGCGGAGAGGAGCATCTGGGGGACGAGTGTGAGGGCGGACTTGACAGGGGATGGTGACTCGGGCGACGTCGAAGACCACGTTCGGGTTGTGTCGGGCAGCGAGGTCAATACCTTTGTGGCGGGTTCTATTGCGGTTGATTTGAGGCGAACGGCGTCGGCGGGGATCTCAACGTATTCAAACGTCGCCATCGTCGTCGACCACAGCGAGCTCAATTAATTAATTAATTGTTTTTCTTATTTTTTTAATTCACTGCACCGCCACCCATCCTCATCGTTGACGAGACAGTCTTGCACGTCGCGTCGCACGATGTCCACGCTCTCCCCGCACTCCCTCCTCCCGACCTTTCTCCCATCCTTCAACGCCCTCCTCGCCGCCCTCGCGCTCCCCTTCGCCATCGACCACCCAACCGACCTCACCCCCTCCCTCCTCCTCGCCATCTTCGAATCCCTCATCTGCGCCCGTCTCCCGATCCCTTCTTCCGTTCGTCAGTCCAGAACCAGAGATGCCAAAGCCCGCGCCATGCTCGTTCTCTTGGGCGTCCTCGAGTGTGACGTCCTTCGTGGTGGTACTTCAACCGATGCTGAACACTCCATCGCGGCCTCCACCGCGGACGACTCGGTGCTCGGCGGGGCCGGCGGCGTCAGCGTCGATGGCTGGGTCGACGAAATCGGACTCGGCGACGTCGACCCTGAACGACTCGCGGATGGGGGTTGGGAAGAGACCATCTTTGTCGGTGAACTGCTTTGCTGGCTCGCCCGTCGAAAGGGCATCCTGCCTCGTACCAAGCCTTCCCACCGAACCTCGCATCCACGCTCGCTGTACTCGAACTACCACTCGTATGGCACAGAGGGCGAGGGCGACACGGCCGACTTTTCAACGTCTCTCCTCCTCCGGCCTTCTCCCCCACAACAATCGCCACGACCTCCATCGCCCTCCCCGTCCTTCGTTGGCATCGACGCCAACGCCGAGTCTTCCATGCTCTCACACATTACAGATGTCCCCCGTCACCCTCTTGTTCACTCCCTCGAACCATCCCTCTCCGTATCTGCCACGACTAACACAGACCTCTCCATCCGCGCACGAAGCGTCTCCTCGCGCACAAGCGTGTCCAACGCGCAGGATGATCTAGATGAATTTGAGGAAGCGTCTCAGGACACCCTGCAGTCGTACGATCCGCGCAGGATGATGCAGGACGCAGAGGAGGACGACGATCGGCCACCTACATTTCGCCCACGGTGTATACATGAACTCGACGACCCCTCGTACATCCGTGCACTGGCAGGTCCTTCTTCGTCCTTTGATCCGTCCGTTTCACACGAGCGTGTTCCCGAGGACGAGGACGACCTAACCAGAGACGAAGCCGACAATGCAGATGAGCAGGACTACGATGACCCCTACGCACCCTCAACCCCAACACTCCGACGCGTCCGTCTTACTGGCTGGATCGAACCCGTCGACTCCGCCGCCGAACTCAGCCAATTTGCTGCTTCCCGTGCTCACTCTCGCTCACGTGTCTTCGATGCGACAAGTACGAGTTCGGGACCATCGTCTCGATTGCAGATGCAGATGTACCAACACGCGCTTGCAAGTGAGTTCCCCAAGTCAACGTCGCGCCTGAGAACAGACCTATCCCCTCCCCCGCGTCCGGGCTCGGGTAAACAGCGCACTCCGCGTCGTGCATCGTTCTCACCGCCCCCTTCCCCACCACTCTCCCCACCTCCACCCACCTCGTCGAAGCACCCACCCGCACGCTGGTCCCCGAGTCCCCCACCCTCTCCCCTTGCACACTCGGATCCGCCCTTCGACGTCTCCTTTTCGACGTTCAACAACACGAGTACGCCCGCGAAACCCCGTCCGCCACGACGTCCGCAGTTCCACGCGAGCGCGTCTGATGTACACGCTGGGGTGGATAGGGGTAAAAGTAGGGGAAACGTCGCAGCGGCAACTGCGATAGCAAAAGGAGCAGGGACAGAACGTCCCCGTCGTCTTGACCGCTCCCCTTCCTACACGCCCTCCCCACCCTCGTTCACGACGCCCGGCAGCTTACGAAACGGTAGCGGTGGTGCTGGCTCTGGTTTAACCCCCGGTACCCGGCCCAGTCCTCCGGTGACGACGACGACAGGAAGAAAGACGAATTTGAGGAGCACGTCGCCGTCCCCCACGAGCACGCGCATCAATGGTAAATCCCCACCGCCAGGCTCGACAGCGACGACGAACACGCTCCTGACGGAGCGCGCTCGGTTACTGACAGAGTTGGCGGCGCTCAAGCGGGCGCGTGCTGCGAGTGGTGCGAGGGATGCCGTGTCTGGAATCGGGCCGGGGACGGGAGGCGGTGGGGTCGGTCGGCGCGTCGGTGTCGGGGTCTGATTCAATATCTGATATTTCTATATCCAAGGACGAGTCTTGGTTGAGCGTTTGGACTTGTACGATACTGCGCCTTGTTTTCTGTTGTCTTATGCGATACACACGACGACCTTGTTTAATGAAACTAGCATATACATAATACGATGAAAACACACTCGACCTCCTTGGGCTGTGGATATCGATGTGAAGACACTGTTATTCAGTGCTCATCCCCCTTGTTCGTTTTACGCCACCACTCAACACCGCTTCTCAATGCCTCCATCACTTCTCCCACCTCCTCGTCTTCCTCCCGAGTACCTTTCTCGCCCCCTTTCGCCTTGGCTATTGTCATTGCCTTGCCAACGAGCGACGCAATCGCTCGTCGCTTTTGGGCTACGCGTACCTCATACCCAGACGGTGTCGCACACATGATATGAACGGCATGTTCGAGTCGCTTGGCAGCGATTGCGAGAACCAGCGTCCTGCAACGAGACCACGTAAGTCACCGTCCATCGTCCACTGGACCATATGACACACGATAATGAGAAATGGGTACGTACCTGTCTTGCATACCCGTCGAGGCGCCCACGAGGATGCGCCAAGCGGTATCATCAGTCGACGCTGCGTCGAGGGGAAAGACCCGATGGAGGGATTTGCGAAGTGCATGGAACGCGTCAGTTCGTGTCCCGAGCTGGGTACGTATGCAAGTGAGTGGATATGGATATGGACAATGTTGTCAATGGGGAACTGGTAACGCACAGGGATTTTGCGCGAGAAACTTGCTTCCACTTCCATCTTGATCTCGGGGATCTCCATGTCCATCTCCACTGGGGGAAGCATCGTTCATACAGAGTGACAAGCTCGGTACCGTGATCGGTGTGACTTACTTTGGTCGTCCGCAGTATCGCGGTTGGGCTCTTGCTTAATTTGAACCTCGACGATCTCGACGTCGCCATCGATATCGTCCTTCTGCTTCTCGACAGGCGGTGACGCAATCCCCTGTCCCGGCTTCCGATCGTTTGCCTTTGCAACATGATTGTGATTCTCGCTAGATGTCTTGAATGGTGTCTTGAACGGTGTCTTGAACGGCTTCCTCAAACTGTTCGCCGAACTGTGTGGTCGCGTGACTGGTCCAATTGTCGGTAAGCTACAACGGCGCTACGCGACGAGCAAGTGGCTTACTGAGAGGTGGTGGCAAGGTCGCACGAACGCCAGCGCTGCTGGTCGAACTGGTTCGTTCTTCCTTTGCATGCTCTACCTTGGCCCTTTTCGAATTGGGCAACGCCGATTTATCGCGTCCAAGTGCGTTGGGCCGTTTAAATCCCTGAACCGGCGCCGAGTTCAAACAATCCCAAAGTGTCTGTTGACCTGGGTTGACCGCGTTCTTGCTAGCAGACACGGGTGGACGCTGCTGCTGCGGTTTCTGCCCTTCGTCTTCCTCATCTTCCTCGTACCCAGTATTCCAAGCCGACCTAGAGATGACCGATGCGGCGTGCTCTTCGTCCGAGAGGTTTGTTTTCCGTTGCCGCGTCTTGTCGGGATCCTTGCATACCTATATGATGCATGTCACGGAAAGGGATGACCGACGATGAGCAGAGTACGCACATCGCACATTTTGTCGCAAACACCCTCCATGACATCATCGTCCATCGTATCGATGATCTCCCCAAAGTATCTGCATATCGACTTGAACCCCACGACGGTGTTCATTGGCCATGACTGTAGACACAGACGACAGAACACTTACAACATGGCGGCACGTCGTGACGTTTTCTGCAAAACTGACAAGCTACGAGGAATGAGGCATGAGAGGCGGAGTGCGTAGTTGGGAGGTGGACCCACCGCTCTTAGACTGTCTATCGACCGTTGACTGGGTTCCGGTCCATTCTTGGAAGAGGCCGAGTCTTGTCGTCTGGCGTGCGTACTGGACACCAACTTTTTAAGACGAAAAGCGTCCTCGCGTGCTAGTGCCAGCGTGAGCGGGTAACAACTACGAGGGTGATGTCTCACAGTAATATAGCACACAGCGGGCAGGCTAACAGTAATGTATTCAAGCCAATTCGCGATGAGACACGAAGGAACTCACCAATCCGTCTCGACCTGCCCGGCCTATCAAGCGTGTTAACTCGGAAATAACACTCGTGAACAACCAACCTGTTTCTTGATAGTATCCTGGAACTCGTTAGATATCAATCACTGGTTCTGTACACTTCACTCACCTTCCATGCTCTTCGGAAGATCGTAATGAATAATGTATCTAGGCCAGTCAATATATGACTATTGACAACAGAGAAGACGAGACGCGCACCGAACGTCGCTTTTGTCGATGCCCATTCCAAAAGCGATCGTTGCACAAACCTAACGGAAAATGTGAATCGCTGGGGCCGGGTTGTCGGATAATGACCTACAACGTCGACACCACCCTCGCCGGTCCCACCAATTTCCCATTCCTTCAAAGTCTTGCTCAAGGTTTTCGAGCTGTTTTCCATCATCAACGACTGTCACGGCCAACTTACAACGGCTAATCACCTGATCCCTCGGTGATATGGCCGAGCATTCAATCCCTTTCCGCGAAGGTAGCTGGAGAGCTCGTCGCACATCCCCCGTTTCCGACAGTAGATGATGCCGGAGGATGGGCGGTTACGACGCCGATGCAAGGTCTCGATGAATTCCAGGATATTTTGCATCAGAGAGAGCGACTCGGGCGCCGACTTGTACCGCACCTGGCGGACACGCCTGCTATCAACCGAGAGGAAAGGATATAGTGGATCGACGTACCTCGTAGAAGAGGTTTGTACGGTTGGATGGATGAACAGCAGTAAAGAGTTTGTCTTCCACCATCTTCAGACTCCGAATGATGTCTCGTTGAACGCTGACAAAAGGTGAGTGCGTGCGAAGGCTTAACAGATCGGCGATTACTTTTTAGTGGCAGTTGCCGTTAAAGCCATGATCGGCACACCTGGAAAACGTTCGCGGAAAGAACCGAGTTTCCGATATTCTCCTCTGAAATCATGACCCCACTCCTGTCCCATGATCAATAGAACTGATCAGACATTCGGAGATTAAGCCCACCGAAATACAATGTGCCTAGAGGGATGTGTAGTTTAGTTCGACCCCACTCCAGTAAGAACCCCACCTCATCAATGACAAGCCTACTGATGTGTCCATTGGTGTAAGCGGTGGCAAGCGTGCGCATGAGGTCTTGCGTACAAAGCTGTTCAGGAGTCGCTGAGATAGGAACATCAACAGTATTTTTGTGCAGAACAATAAATACACCAACTATAAAATAGACGATTCTTCGGTTGCTTCGACGATAGATCTCTCAAAATCTAGGGGATTTGGTTGGCACTGCCCCATGAAGCATGAGAATATAAATATACACACCTCGCTTTTCTCTCCCTTTCCCGTTTCGGACGTCAGCGAAACTGCAGCTATACGTTTTCTACGAAGACTGGTTACTTCTGCAGGATGTTAATAGAGAGCAAGACCAGAAATGGACTATAGTCACGGTTCGTCATGAGAGCTGTTCTCCACGTGAGTGGATTGAAAAGTTCCAAATACCACGACTCTCACCGAGGAGAGGGGAAACGATGACCGAAACCCCACACTAGCATATACGCATCACTCAGTGCTCCCCAAACATTATATAATGACTCACGTCCGCGGCAATAGCTGGGACTTGAAAGCAGAGACTCTGACAATTCTGAGTATATAGGCGATTAATTCATGCTTGTCGGAAACAGACCTTCCCCATGCCCGTGGGGGCGAGAACGAAGACGTCTGCACCTAGGAGACGCGTCTATCCTGGTGCAACCACATGGCAGGCTGGGGCAAACTCACCTGAGATGGCGGCCTCGATAATCTCCTCCTGTTTCCCTTTGTATCCGGAGTATCCAAATACTAGTCCGATAGGTATAGTTCTGCAAACGTGCGCAATGTATGACACGTACTTTCGGTCAACACCCTAGGACACATGGTTGATGTGCGAACAGTGACAACGGAATACATAGTGACAGACCTATTGCACTTTGTCATCGACTTCGACACCATCGAACTCCGCTCGGATTGCTTTACGTCGCCACTCTCCCTTTGGCGCGTCGTCGACAGAGTTGCTGGGACGAGCACGACAGTGTCGTCTGTGTGCACTTGCTCCTCGTTGATGTTATCCAGGACGTCATTGTCACTTTCGCCTTCTTCAACAACGTTTGAGTCGTCGATGGAGTACAAGAACGCGTCGTAGTCGTCCATGTGGTCGTGGCCAAACACAAGATGGCGGACGCGTTTCACCCTCACGTGATGCGTACTTGATCGTACCAAAGTGAGTAGTAGTACCACGGACTTTCAAGTCAGGTTCCACACCCTGCAGACCACTGATCAACCCAAAGACCCGATAGAGACAGAGAAACCCACAAACAGATTCTAAAGTAATGACAGCATAGCATGCAACTGTGGCGAGTGAGTTCTGCTGACGAGACAGTAGGAAAAGGTATTCGGAAGTTGGCAGACGAAACAAATCGGAACAACCGGAATTACTTCTTTGAGACAGAGCGACCTGGACCATTTCGACCATTAGGACCAATGATCTAATCAATAGATTACCTAGTGTATATAAGACTCTAGGAGATGATAGTTCTATCCCCCATCTTGTCTGAGGTCACTTCTTCGTGCCTGCCTCACCGTGCTGTAACAGATATGACACGTACTCGCTCACAGGCCCCTGTCAACCTTCCTTTGGCGAATGATAGTCATTCAGACCAACAATCTGTCTACCACCCTTCTACTCAACGGAATAGGAGTATTGGAACGCCAAAAGGTAGGAAAAAGAAAAGTGACACATCAGTCTCCACATCCCAGAGGGGGCTAGCACACCAGGCCAATTCAAATGAAGGCAGATGCCTCATTACCCATCTTGCGGAGCCAGTTGACATGGCTCACATCGTAGCCCAGGCTACTGGGACTGGAGTTGTAAGTAATTCTCAGCTTTTCCAGCAGGTCATTCTACTGAAAGGGTTGTACTAGCTGACGAAACTAGAGTATGTTTGGCAGAAAGGGTATGGCCAATTCAACGTTGATACAAGGTATAATCTACTCCACTGTAAGTACACAGGTTTAAAGATCTAGATCTAACACAGACAATCACCATAGTACGATCTGATTGGCATAATCTCTACGATCGTTTCCGGTGGATGCTTATCCCACAACTTGAGATTCTACGGAAAATGCGTGACATTTACATGGATCAAAAACACAAAACTTATGACCTTGATAAGGTTAGATTCTAACTTTTCGAGACATACATTTGCGACTGACTTATCAATTAGCTATTCACAGATACGTCACCAACATATCAATACTATGTTCTCCCTTCGCCTACGTTGATGAACCCAATCTCCCGGATTCCTGACATTGACAATATGGAAGATCACCAATATTTTCTACCGCCGTATGTCGAGCTCGGAACAATTGAGAGTCATGTTCATCCACACTACGTGGTGTTCAATTCAGGTCAGAAACTCTGCCATCACATGCCTTTTACTTTTGGTCTCCGGCGCTTCCTTGTTCAAATTACCTCTGCGGACGCTGCCACCGAGGCTTTGGAAACGATAGAAGACTTGTATAAATTATGGACAGAGGTTGATGTTCCTAACGAATTCAGCAATCCCAGCCCACCATCTCCATCCAAACAAGGTCACCCATCGGAACGAGGCCACCCTTCAGAACAAAACCATCCGTCAGGGCAAGACCATCCACCAGAACAAGAACCCCCAGCGGGCCCCTCCCATCCACCTGCTTCACTTCAAGAACCCCCAAAAAAACGCCGGCGTGTCGGAAGCCCCCCACCCTCTCTCGGGCTTAGTCATGTGCTACACAGTCAAGGACAACAGATTGACCTTGCGTCTTCTTGTACGAATGATACCGACAGAGATGAGGAAGTTACCCAAAAACGCTGGCGTGTCGGGAGCCCCCCATCCTCTCTCGGGCTTAGTCATGTGCAGCGCAATCGAGGACAACAAATTGAGGTTGCGTCTTCTTCTACAGATGACACCGACAGAGATGAGGAAGAAGTTACTGAGTGGATACAAGGAATCCATAAGTGGCGGACAGGCATGACCACTAGGTACGTGATTGCAAAGACCTGCCACAGAATGAACGTGTTGACCTTGCATCTAGGGAAGGAACGGAAGAAAGCACCCACAACGACTCATCTGACAAACAACTGGCAGCCTACGCGAGCGAGCACGTACGAACGCCTCCTCCATCTGGTTGGGGTACCTGGAAACCTACCTGGAATAAGCATCCTACGTTTTCTGACCATTCTCTGTTTTCGAGCAACGACTGGGCTGCTTTCAGAAAGCATACATTTCTCGCTAGTTCAAATTAGCCAGCTCCCCGCCAGTGATATATTACTGCATAGCGCTATGTAACACTAATAGAATAGCTTATTTTCTCCCCGTAAGCAAGGGAAGGCCGTGCGGGCCCAGTGGCAATCATACTCAACCAGCCGGCTCAGGTGGCCTAACACGCATAATAACCTGTGGCAGCTTCTTCTCCGTCCCACTCGGCGGAACCTCCTCCCGTACGTCCACCTCTCCACTCGGACTTGCCTCCGGCACCGACCCAGATGTACGACGCGGTGCCAGTGCCGGTGCGTTCCACAGACCGTTTTTCGGGCTTAGATACGCTCCGACCCCCGGTCTTGCGGGTGCGTACTGTCTCTGGCAGTGAACCGCCTGCTCGAGCGCCATCCTACATAGGTTTCTTGCGTTCATGAAGTGTCATGGACGCTTGCGGGGCAAACGTATTTGTGTTAGCACCCGCACTTGCACCTCGAGAGGACGACGCCTTGATACTGGAGTCTGCCCCGCCGCCGTTGAGTACCGAGAGGAGACTGACAATGCGAGCGAGCGAGTCGTCCATGTTCGCACGCGCAGACGTAGATTCAGCTTTGCTGCCTTTTCGAGCTGCGAGGGAAAAGGGGTGAGCGAATGTTGGTCCGTAGAAGGAAGTTACAGACGAAACGTCGTACCTTGACGAGACTGACCTGGCTCCACCATGCATCGTCTACCCAGCGATCAGAGTCAGACATAGCCTGATAGGGAGGTCCACGAGCCCACACAAGTGGGCCATGGTGCCGCTCGTCAGTGCACGGTCACTATATCCACCTTCGAGTACGCTGACGATGCGGCCGTGTGCATACAGATCGGCTAACTTGCACGCCTCGCGGGTGAACTGGTGGTAGAAATCGACGGGTACCTTCCGATGATGCCGAGACATGGATGAGTACTCAAGCTATGGAGACCATAGATGTCCATCATCCAAGAAATCGCGTGCACGGTGCAAGAGGTTGAGATATTGCGGATAGAGGACGTCCCAGAATTGAGCCTCGGATTCGTATCTTTGGAGGTGTATGTTGTCCGTGAGGACCGTGCGGCGTGGATCGAGGTAGAAGCAGCTTGTACCATTTCTGGTTTGCCATCCTGTGATCTGGTCAACGAGCGTCATTGCATTAGCGGATGGCAAACCTCGCAGGGAAAAGACAGGATATCGTGCAAAGAGCCATAAAATATCCGAGGCCCTGGTTTCGCGGAAGATGGGTTGGTCTTCGAGAGTTTGTTGATATTTATCAGTGCTGACTGTTTCAACAATTCTTCCTTCATCCCGCTGTCTCGCGTCTCCACCCTGAGTCAGCCTAGCAAATGCTCGGAGATGCTCTTGGCGCCGAATCCCAAGTCTGGAGAATGCTGGCGCGATATGCACCAGCAAAGGCTCACAGGATGCGAGCACCCCCTCAACGGACGACGTTGATGAGGATCGGCTTCTCCCAGGCGCAGGCGAACAAGTTGCTGAGTGTTTGGTTTTCAGGTTCTGCAGAGGTGAGCTGCTGCTCGTACATCTATTGTAGCGCTGTTCTTTTCCAGAGAAGCTTTACTGCTACGCCGTGTCCATGTCGCGTCCCTTTCACTCACTCTGAGAATCTGACGCTGCGTCGCGCATATGTATGCTGACTGCACGTTCTACCGACTACAAGGCTACATGTTCCTCGACGCGTCATCGATCTCACCACATCTTGAACACTCTCAAACGGGTCCGACCGCGTCCTTTTGTTCCGAGCTGGCCCAGCGTCTGCAGTGTGTCGTCGTCGCTGGCTTTCCAGAACGTCTCGAGCTCCCCCTGTCTGAGCCCTCCGCCTCCTCTACCTCTTGCTCTGCCCCTGCCCCTGGTTCTGACCCTGTCTCTGACTCACCGACACACCCGCTCATCAGCGCCAACGCCGCAACCTCTACGGCCCCACCGGCCACCTCCACACCTACCACAAATCCAACCTCTTCCCGACAGACCGCACCTGGGCTCGTCCCGGTCACGGTTTCACCGCGCTCGACCTCCCCGCGCCGCTCGGCCGCACCGCGGTGGCGATTGGCAACGACTTGAACGTGACGGCGGGCGAGGCGTGGACGTCGCTCGAACGAGGGCCGTATGAGCTTGCGGGGTGGTGTCTGCTGGAAAGAATAAGTGTGTTGGTAGTGTTGAATGCGTGGCTGAAGGCTGAGGATGGGGGGATGGAGCGTGTGGAGGATGCGCGTGAGCGTGGGGATGGGGATGGGGACAGTGGGAATGGGAACGCAGATGCAGGCCCGGGTGGGCTTTGAGGGAAACGTGTCCAGATGACCGTGGCCGACGGGGAAGAGTGCGAAGGGGCAGAGGTCGGCGAGGATGGGAAAGAACCGAATTGGGAGGTGCTGAATTATTGGGCGATGCGTTTGCGGCCCTTGTGGGCCAAGGACGTCGATCACGAGATGGGTGCGGAAGCGGCGCCCTCGGATGAACAGCGAAATGTGGTCGTCATGCAATCGATTTGGGCATGAACGAGGTGTGACAGCGTCTCTTTTGTATCGGCAACCGAACGCGTCTTGACTCTTCTTTCAGGCAAGACGTTTGCAGGCTCGTCGTCGATGTTTTCCATGCGCCTGGACCCAGGTTCAGGTAAACCCAGACTGTTGCACGTCATGGGCGAGCGTGAAGAAGGTGTCGGTGTCTGGACTACGAGAATCGGATACCAGGTACATTCATGATCCATCGCGCGTTGAGGCAGCAACGTAACGCTCTTGGACTTTTCCGACATGTTACACTCTGTCATTCTATATACAGCTTTTGCTTTCGTGATCGTGTGTTCTTAACGCCGTCAACAGATCGATGGACACACGGTGAGGGTGAGACAACGGGACACAGTCTCGAATAATAGCCCCTCATCCCCTCGTTTCATCATCGACGCGTAAGAACCTGTTTGATTGGTTACAGTTTTTTTATTTATATCATCAAACTCTTCGACTGGTCTAGGGCTGGCCAACACTAAGCTCGAGCGTGGGAGGGAAGTTCAGCCGATTGACCAACCCAGGCGAGTCGTCATTTTTTGTTCGATTATCATTACAGCTCAACATCGACTTAGAATGCACACGAGGAATCAGTTCTATTTTTCCCTGAACAAAGTCAAGAACATTGAGATGGTATTTCACCGACTGACGCTGGTTTTAGTACAGTATCTCAACTGGGTCTCGCACAACCGCTCACTTGCGCGCGCGTAGTGGTTGCGTTTGGATGATCCACCACTCAGAATTCTTGGACCTTGTCCACCAAAATCGCCCACTCCAACAATGTCACACCCTGTGTCAACATCTCTTCCTTCATCTCTCTGTCTCTCGTCTCCTCCCTGAGCCGAGCAAGTGCTCGGAGATGCTCTTGGCGCCGAATCCCAAGGTTGGACAGAACTGGCGCGATATGCATCAACGAAGGCTCGCAGGATGCGAGCACCCCCTCAATGGACGACGTTGACGAGGATCGGCTTCTCCCAGGCGCAGGCGAACTTGCTGAGTGTTTGGTTTTCAGGTTCTGCAGAGGTGAGCTGCTGCTCGTACATCGATTGTGGCGCTGTTCTTTTCCAGAGAAGCTGTTCTTTCCAGGAGGCGAATACTCTATACTTTGTCCCGTGAGGGCCGTGATTTCGGCCAGGGTATATATCCTCTCCGATCGGGTTGGACTTGGGTCTCTCGCACGTTTTTTGACGGTATTCCCAGTCTTTTGCTGTTTCAGCGCGTAGAGTGTGTTCAATTCGACGGGGGTATACACCCTCTCTGACCTACATGACTGTGAGGCGCTAGATTGGCTCTGCAGTGTTGCCTGTAAATGTGGATGAGATGTCGGTTCTAGATCATTGCTCAGCGTATCATACACTCACTTCCGCTTCCCTGGGTTTGATCGTCCCTTGATTGATGGCGTACGTCTTCTTCTGAGTGTTCTTTCGAACAGTGTCGCTTGTCACCGCCCCCGATTCCCCAAATTCGCTCAACTCGACCTCGTTCCGTGCCACTTCCTCTCGCCACATATTCACCTTTCCTTCTCGTTCTTCCACCCTTGGGGGATGATACTGTCTCGCGGCCGTCCCGCCACGGACCCGGATCGTCGTATCCAGCAAGTTACCTTGCTCATCGACTCCGACCTCCTGGAGACGCCTCGTCACCTCTTCCATGTATCTCCCGAAATCGGCGGGCATGGCGGCTTGACGACGATGAACCTCGTGCTTCTCAGCCCACTCCCCATACACCCTACTGTACCTCGGCTCGCTCTCCCTATCCTGGCCCTCTTGACCCTTGATGGTCTTCACCTCTGTCACGCCATCGTAAGGGGACATCTCAGTTGCCACAGCAGTTTCGTAATCATGGGTCACGGCGTCAAAGTCATCGGGTAGGATTTGTACGGTCGTCGGTGCACGTGGATGTCGGCGTGGTGCCACTTGAACGATGTCATACGACGAGTCTTTGTTCCCGTTTACCAAGATGGTGTCAGGGATCGATGGGCAAGATCAACAGATCAGCACAATCCATGGCTGTTGGAGGCGTTCATGTTTTTTTGCCAGACTTACCGCTGTTGCTTTTGCCTTCCTTATACCACATCTTTCCTAGGTACGGCCTGATATTGCGAGATGGGAGGAAGGAAGGAGGATTCAGAGTCCAAGGGCCGTCGATGGACAAGGACCTGTCTAAATCGTCTCTCCCTTCGATTTTTGGATCGGGCGGAGAAGTGTGGGCGATGGCTGGTCTGGCTGTCGACCTCACCTCAAGGTGCAAGTACCCTTGTGACTGGGAACGCCCCAAACACGAGGCAATGGCTTTTAGATAATGTGTGCCACTCCACCCGTCACTCGCTGGCAAAAATGCGTTTTGCACGTGTACGTGTGAGGGTGACATCAATATTGGGATGCACTTTTCGGATCGGTGCGGCCATGGATCGGGCAAGACTAGCCAGAGTGTGAATGTTCGAGTCGCACGCGTCGTATGGTACGTATGACCATGGCGCTTGCCTTCACAGATACTGACCTCGAGTTGCTGTAAAAGTTCGGAATGTCAAAACTACCTCTCAAGGTTGACGTCACGTCGCTCTCGGCAACGTCGTTTCGGAAGCTTTTGACGGTGACAACGATCATGTTCGCCCATCGCCCAGGGGTCCCACGATATTCTGCACTGTTGTCCGATATGGTCTCTCCGCACGTCGCATCGATTCGATTCTAAGAGAGGCTAATTTTGATGCTATACCTGGCTGGTATCGAGATCAGTTCCTTTGCCTATCGGGACGACTTGGAGCACGTGCACTCTGCTGGTGCCTTGGCATCCATGGAGTACGATAGGATCTGCACATTGGACAAGACGTAGAGGCAGGCGTTGTTCCCGCCCATTCTCTCGTTCAGGGTTGGGGGTGCCTAAGACAAGCCACCCGGTTCTACTGCTTAGCTCGACGGCAAGTGTGCTCAAGGCGATCCGGGAGTGCGTTTGCTTGTTGACAAAGTTAGGGCAGGGTCATGCTTTAAGTGTTTCAACATGGGAGGAAGGGTTTATCATCATTACTCAGCCTCTCTTTTCTTGACCGCGGCCACGGGGTGAGGCATTCATGGAGACAGTGATGCTACTGCTTCACGAATCGACTTGACGATATTGCGCGGTATCAACCTTCGATGCATCTAAACTTGAGTGGAGACAAGACGACTGTTTAATTTGCCGAGCACAGCCAATCGTGTCCGGTTGGTCGAGCACCTGGTTTACTTGACACGTTGTTTGGGTGATGTCCGCCCCTCTCAGTAGCCACCAGGCCCGGTGCCTGGCACAGGATGGCAATTACGCGGTCACGTGAGGCTTTCCATCAAGAAGCGAGTGATGTCTTTCTTTGATGGGATTCCCAGGCGATCAAGGGGAGAGCGCTTCCTGTGCTGATAGCAGATGGCTCCACCACCGACCAACTTGAAGGCAAAAAAGTCCTCCCTGTCCACCGTCAGGCTTGCTCCCCGACGAGCGCCCCCCGTCGACACTAACACGCTCTCATATAACCGCACCGACCCCTTCCACGCCATAATCACTCTCCGCAGACTCATCGGCTCGCTTGCTTCTCGGATTGGTGGATGCCAGTATAAACTCACCCCAGACGAGCACAAGCTTTCCTTACACCTCCTCACTATCGTCGAACCCTTTGTCGGGTTTTCTCCATCCGGTCGCACTCTCACGCGCCAGCCCACAGAAATACTTGATGCCATCGTGTGTCATGTAGACTCGAAGCGCGACTTGCTTTCCCTCGCGCTGTCGTGTCACCGTTTGCACGCCGTGATTTTTCCCAGACATTATTATTATCGCGTCGTATGTGCAAAGGCCAGCTCCCTTTGCCTCTGGAATCACTTGGTTGTCAACCGTGCACTCGCGCACAATGTCCGCACCCTCGAGATCGTCGACGAACGGTCTTCAAAACCACTTGTGTTTCCCCCAGATATCATGAATACAGACACAGACCTAGAATCGTCAGATGACGAGCTCGTGCTGCACTCAAAGCAAGAGAGACTTTTGACCTCTGCGCTGACCAAGATGACTGGGCTTCGATCGTTCCGCTGGTCCTGTAATCACTCAACGATATCCATAGACAACGTCTGGGCAGCATTGATGAAATGCCAGACACTCTCTCAAGTCACCATCAGTGACAACGTTGTATTTTTGCCATATGCCCCCGACAAGGCCAAACCGAAATCTGTCCCCGTGGCAAGTGTAATCGTCCTCGCACCAAAATCTTTTTCCTGAGCACCATCTTAGTTACCAGATTTGAAGACTGTCGCATTGCAAGCCACAAAATATTCGTTTGGGTCCACGAAAACCCCGGCCCTGGCGCGTATCTCAGGCATGCTCACGAGCTGCCCTAATCTTGAAGTAAGCCTGGTCCTGGTTGCGTGCGCATTATCTGATCACCCATCCCCCAGTCGCTGGACATTGGGTACGAGCATCGGCGTGGACAAGGGCAACACCTACCGGCGGCAGATGACTTTTTTCTCTGCTCCCGCTGGCCCACTCTCCGTTCCCTCTCTCTCACCAATCTTCGTTGCTTCTCCGCTCACAGCCTCGAGTCGGCTTCGATCTTTCTCGCTGCACATGCCAATCTCGAGGTTTTGCACCTTGACTTTCCTCTCGATAGACACACCACTGGAACAGGATCTGGCATTGTGACCGCGCCAGGACTCATCCTCTCCCAGAATACACTCCCGAAATTGCGTGAGCTAAGGTGCAACAAGACGATCGCGACCGCGATTCTGAATTGTTCTACCGACTCCCCACGTCCGTTGGAGGTCCTCAGAGGCATCACACTCTCCGGGGTGGACTGGGACAGTGCTTTCTTCACCAGTCTCAGACGGTGCAAAGGCACTGTGAGACGCATCGAGCTTGCCGGGTGGAATGACCTTGACGACATCAAACGTCTCGTCGACTGCGTACCTAGGCTTACTTGGTTGGACGTGACCAAGCACAGGCGCACACATGAGAGCATGGAGCAGGCATCACGTTCGCGTGCGGCGCGGCGCAATGAGATGTCGTCGGGCATGGTCGCAGCTGCTCACAACGCAGGACTGGGCGTCGTGACCAACGTGACCGAATGGGCGACGGTCCTCTCCTCGCTGACAGAACTGACGACGTTCATCGGCGTCAAGTTCTTTTACGAGGTCTCGACACTGACGCTTGCCACGCTCGCGACCTCTTCTCCCATGTCTTTGTCTGCATCTGAATTCAGCAGGGTACGCAAGAACGAGCAAGTCGCTGGGGTGCTTGGTAACAAGTGTCCAAGGCTGCGGCGACTGGATCATTGGGAGGAGAGTGGCGGGAGGGTTATCGTACTCTCAAGGGATGGGAACGAAGTCAAATGGGAAGTGAAGCGACTGAAGGTCTAAGTCAGTGGCAGTTTGAAGCATGCATGATGATGATGATGATGATGATGATGATGATGACCTCTTCTGATATACCTGTGCAACTGGGATAGATTCCCCTGTATATACCTTGGTCAATTGTAATCTCGTGAGTAGTCCTCTAAATCTGTCAAAGTTGGAATACGAGATACGAGAAACCGAGATTCGACAATGTGATGTCAGATCTAGCTAGTATGATGGACGCGTTGTCATATTCGAACAGAAAATACACATTTATGGCGCCCCCTTGCACAAAAACATCGGATACAGATACAGATCCAAAGCAAATGACCGATGTACATGACGCGGGATATGCCCTGACTCGCTCAACTAGCCGCTGTTCTGACGGCTAGCCAACTACACCCGTTAGTATAGTCCAACCGGTGACCTACTGATTCAATACTGATCCCATGACTAGGTTACAGGGTTGGCTACATCGGGTTCTCAGTCGTATCATGGGCCGTGATCGGGTTTGAAGAGCATGCTTCCAAAAAGTCACGTTCTACAAGCTCATAGGCAGATTGTTAAATCCTTAGATATCGGATCGATGCGACGAGCGACATGCTTGATCGCTGTCACCGTCAAAAGACTTCCCGAAGCGATGCGACTCGAACATCATGCAAGTACTGCCAGAAGTCAATGAACGAGTCGTGCCCGCACCGATCCGAAAGGTGCATTTCAATATTGAGTGTGCACGTGCAAAACACATTTTGCCAGCGAATGATGAATGGGGTGGATTATCTAAAAAGCCTCGTTGCCTCGTGCCCGGGGTATTTCCAGTCACAAGGGAGCTTGCACGTTCAGGTGAGGTTCGGTGCCAGACCGTAGTATAGGTCCTCATCCGACGACAGTCCTTGGACTCGGACCCCTCTATCCTTCCTCCAGTTTCAGGGAAAGATGTGGTATAGGGAATGCAAGAACAACAGCGGTGAGCTCCAATCTGGCACATGAATGCCTCCAATCCCAATGGATCGTGCTGATCTGCTGATCTCGCTATTGATCGTTGACACCGTCTGGGTAAACGGGAACAAAGATTCGTCGTATGACATCGTCCCCGTTCCGTCGCCACCACGCCGACATTCACGTGCACTGACGACCGTACAGATCCCACCCGATGACTTTGACGCCATGACCCAGGATTACGAAACTGCTGTGGTAACCGAGACGTTCCCGTATGGTGGCGTGACGGAGGTGAAGATCATCAAGGGCCAGGGTGGGGAGAGCGAGCCGAGGTACAGTAGGGTATATGGGGAGTGGGCCGCGAGGCACGAGGTCCATCGCCGTCAGGCCGCGATGCCCGCCGATTTCGGGAGATACATGGAAGAGGTCACGAGGCGTCTCCAGGAGGTTGGAGTCGATGAACAGGGTAACTTGCTGGATACGACTCGGACCCGTGGCGGGATGATCGCGAGACAGCATCAGTCCACGAGGAAGGGTGAACGAGGAGGGAAGGTGAATATGTGGCGAGAGGAGGTGGCGGCACGGAACGAGGTCGGATTAAGTGGGTTTGGGGAATCGGGGGTGGTGACAAATGACGCTGTTCGAAGAAACTGTGAGACATACAACCAAGGGAAGATCAAACACAGGGAAGCCGAAGTGAGTCTACGATCATGATGAGACGCCAAGCAATGATCTAGAATCGACTTTCATTTACAATTACAGGCAACGCTTCAGAGGGGCCAATCTAGCGTCTCGCAGTCGTGTAGATCGGAGACGGTATATACCCCCGTCGAACTCCGCGCCCTCAAGCCACGAAAGACCGCGGGGAATATCGTCAAACGCGAAAAACGTGCGAAAGACCCAAGTCCAACCCGATCGGAGAGGATATATACCCTGGCCGAGATCAACGCCCTCACGGAACAAAGCATAAAGCACTCGCCTCCTGGAAAGAACGTCTTCTCTGGAAAAGAACCGCGCCATAACAGATGTACGAGCAGCAGCTCACCTCTGCAGAACCTGAAAACCAAACACTCAGCAAGTTCGCCTGCGCCTGGGAGAAGCCGATCCTCGTCAACGTCGTTCATTGAAGGGATCCTCGCGTCCTGCGAGCCTTCGCTGGTGCATATCGCACCAGCATTATCCAGCCTTGGGATTCGGCGCCAAGAGCATCTCCGAGCATTTGCTAGGCTGAGGGTGGAGACGCGAGACAGAGAGATGAAGGAAGAAATGTTGAAACAGGGTGTGACGTTACTGGAGTGGGCGATTTTGGTGGACAAGCTCCAAGAATTCTGAGTAACGGATCATGGCGGACACTCGCAGGTGAGTGTGCGAGACCCAGTTGATACTTTACTAAAACTAGCACCAATCAGCGAAATACCGTCTCAATGTTCTTGGCTTGGTTCGGGAAAAAACTTATCGAAGTGATTCCATGCGTACGATGTTGACTCTGTTGAACCAGTGTATCATGTGTATGGCTGCAGTGATTTGTCCCACGGCCTGATTGTGGTTTTCCAAGTGACTAGGGCTACATACTAAGTGACCTGCCAGCTTGAAACGTTTGAAACATCCTTTTGAACCTTCTCATCTCACTTTTCTCCAAGAATTTAGGACGCTTTAATCGACAGAAGACCGTCAATCTCGTCTAGTATGTAACGGATGTGGCGGAACATTCCTAGCCAAGTTGATCCTTCAGTGGCACTATTAAATAGTATTTAATGCCACTGACACAGTCCACTCCCTGTCCACCTCTGACCGAGTTGTTATTCTTCAGACGATGATTGGAACAGGCGCGTGGCCTATTCGTTCATTCGCGCAAAAGAGGACCACTACGATATTGATCTATTGTATTTTGACCTGCTCTTTGAGGACGCGATGGCAGCCCGCCCCCCGATTGATGGTCCCCGGAACTCACTGTCGGTATAAAACCAGGTCTGTGCTCGACGCTCCAGAGTCCATATCAGCCGGAATACCCCCTGCTTTGTTCCTTCATAATGTCACCCAAAACCAAATTCTAGTTCCGTGAGTGCCAAATTATCGAATGAGTTATCCTGCATTCATCATACCCAGCTACCAGTCGCTCTTACGGCTTTGGTCTTTGTATTACCGAGTACGCCATGCAAAAGAGCGAAAATGTCGTCGCGACGTTACCCAAACCCGAGGTTCTCCCTGACTTGGTGACTATACATCCCGAGGGGCTTTCGTCCTGAGGATTGATGTCACCAAGCCCAGTGCGCTCGCTGCGAGTCCGGAATGTTTGGTCGCATCGACGTGGTCGTGAATACCGCTGAGTTCTGTGTTGTATCAGATATGGAGGGCACAATTGACAACTGTGCACGAGGCACGTGAGCACGGCGGTGAAATTATTCCGTGAGGAGAATAAGCCAATGGGAGACTATTTCAGGTTGAGCATCCGTTCGTCGACTAGCATCGTGTATCATGCAGCCAGGTGAGTGATCACTATCACTGGAACGTCAACTCATTGACGCTGACGCACGTTGTAGTGAATTCGAAGAAGCTGACTGAGCGATGATTAGCTCTCGAAGCGCTAAGTGAAAGGTTCGCGGAAGAACTAAACCCTAACTGGAACATCAAGCTAATCATCCCAAGGGCATCATTGATGTCGTACTTATGCACATCGTTATGGTGCCTTTGCAGATAACCATCCTTGAACCGGGACCATTTCGCACGAAGTGTGACACCGACAGTCTGATACTGAAATGGACCATCTAACACTGACCCTTAACTTCATTACTGATGATGCCCTCCTTGCACATCCTGCCCTGGCCTTTGATGGTGACCCTGAAAAGTTTGCAGAGGCGGTGAACAGGGCAGCTTACAC